>PISX010000941.1:0-60368 GCA_004024625.1 Mellivora capensis
AAATATTGAGTGAGAACTTGAAAATCATCCATACTAATTCCACTTAAAGACCAAGAGATCAACGTTTTGATATTTGCTTTCCTTTTAGTTGTTTATCAGTGAATTATGTTTTATTTAATACTATATAAGTAATTATATGACTAGCAAAAACTAGGGATTCTGTTCAAAACTGTTGTATTTTAAAATGTTTTACTAATAAACACTCATGTATATTTTCTCATTTTATCAGGAAGAATCTGTTCCTCCTCAATTTATTATATGAATAACCATTTAGATTTTCTTCTAACTGATGTGCCTGTTTTGTTTCTCTCATTTACAGCCAAGCTTTCAGAAATAATAGACTCTTATTTAGTTTTTTTTCTCTTCAATCTATTGCAGTCTCACTTCTGCCTCCCTCGTTCCACTCAAGTGCTCTTGTTAAGGTAAAAACTTCCTAATTGCTAAATCCACTAGATTTCTTGTAGTTTTCATCCTGCCCAACTTTTCTAGATTTTTATTTTGACTACCTCCTGTATTAAGTATAATACTAGGTATAGAGCCTAAGAATACATAAAATTAGACAAAGTCTCTATTCCTGAAGAGCTCTTAGTTATCCTTTTAGCTCTTGAACTTCTTATTAGTTTTCCTTTATCTGCCCCTTAATATTAGTATCTGAGAATATATGCTTGTTTATTTGTTTTCCCTTCCTATTCTTAGATTTTCCCTGGGTGATATACTAATCTCCCAACAATGCCTAAATCTGTCTCCAACCCAGACCTGTTTGGTTGGTCTGTTTGGCAATGGCTACTAGACATTACCACCCAAGTTACTGAAGAGTGTCTTAAATTCATCATGTCCAAAAATAATTTCATCACCTTTCCTGCCAAACCTGTTCTTCCTTTTTGCTCCTTATCCTAACTAATTTCATGGCTAACTCATCAATTTAGTGATTCAAGCTAGAAGCCTGAGAATCACAGTAGATTCCTCCCTTTTGCTCATTCCTTATCCAGGTGGTCACAAATTTCTCCTCTTTACCCTAATTCTTCTGTTTGTCCCCTTTTAACCTCTCCAACTTCACCATCGATGTCTTTTATTTTATATTTCAGCTATATAGAAGTACTTGTAGTTAGTAACTTAAATTCTCAGAATAGGGTGGGGAGAGAGATTAAAAAGAAAAGACTTGTAACTTACTGCAGTCCCGCACTGTCATCATTCCTTGCACACCATTTCTTCTTCCCAGAGTTCCATTCTCCTATTTGTCTTCTTCTTTTTTTTTTTTTTATAGATTTTTATTTATTTATTTGTCAGAGAGAGAGCGAGCGAGAGAACGAGCACAGGCAGACAGAGTGGCAGGCAGAGGCAGAGGGAGAAGCAGGCTCCCTGCCGAGCAAGGAGCCCGATGTGGGACTCGACGCTGGGATCACGACCTGAGCCAAAGGCAGTTGCTTAACCAACCGAGCCACCCAGGCGTCCCTCCTATTTGTCTTCTAAGACCCACTCAAGTATACTTTATACAGCTTCTTAAAATTCTCTTTTTTAGTGCAGATAGGTTACTTGTATAGAGTAGTCACAGTGTATCTGTAAAACACCTTGAATAGGTGTTTTACATCAACTTATTTCTCCTCATAACCTTGTGAGGTAAGTAACTTTTGCATCCTCTTTTCAGACGGGGAACTGAGGCTTAGTGAGAAACTACATAACTTGTGCAAAGTTATATAGCTAATAAATGTCAGAGTTCGGATTCAGGCCAGTCTTAGCCTGTGCTCTTGTGCCTCTTCTGTGTGCCACCACCTTCCTTTGTGTATATATATACAAAGGATCACAGTACTTAAGTATGCGGAATTGCAGTTGTTTCTCAGCTTATCTGCTTACTAAGTGTGGGTTCCTTAAAGACAAAAATAGTGTCTTATTCCTTATTATATTCTACAGAAACTTAGAACATTGTCCAGCTTTTAGTAGGCTTTTAGTAAAAAAAAAATTATTGAATGAATAATTATCAACATCTGTGGTTATTCATGCGAAAGAGCTATTTTACATTACATAGTCTAAAATACTTTTTTTTTTTACTAAGGAATTTAGCACATACAATTTTTTAAAAAGATTTTATTTATTTATTAGAGAGAGCTAGAGAGAGAGTGTGCATGCGCACAAGTGGGGGGCGGGCAGAAGGAGAATGAGAAGCGGATTCCCCGCTGAGCAGGGAGCACAATGCAGGGCTTGATCCCAGAAACCCTGGGATCATGACCTGAGCTGAAGGCAGATGCTTAACCAACTAAGCCACTTAGGCACCCCTAGCACATACAATTTTTGTATGGCTTTTCTAAATATTCTCTTTTTCCAAGTACACTTTTATGTTGAATATTATCAGAAACAGTTGTAGCATTCTTCCATCTGTGCCTTTATTCTGTCCCCTCCTGCTTATTCAGAAAATTTACATTATCACTTCTGTGTCCTGTGTCTTCAACCTTTTTCTCTCCATCAAATCATTCCTCCCTCCTGCTCAGCAGGGAGCCTGCTTCCCTTCCTCTCTCTCTGCCTGCCTCTGCCTACTTGTGATCTCTTTCTGTCAAGTAAATAAATAAAATTTAAAAAAAATTCCACATACATGTGAAATTATATGGTATTTGTATTTCTCTGACTGACTTAACAGCTCCTTGTCTGTCAACTGAGAAATGGATAAAGAATGTGTGTTTGTGTGTGTGTGTGTGTGCACATATACACACACATACGCTGGAATGTTACTCAGCCATAAAAAAGGCATGAAATCTTGGCATTTGCAACATGGATGGAGCTGTTGCAACATGGATGGAGGCTAAGCAAAATAAGTCAGTGATTTACTTTCTTTTTTTTTTTTTTTTAAGATTTTATTTATTTGACAGACAGAAATCACAAGTAGGCAGAGAGGCAGGCAGAGAGAGGGGGAAGCAGGCTCCCCACCCAGCAGAGAGCCTGATGCGGGGCTCGATCCCAGGACCATGAGATCATGACTGGAGCCGAAGGCAGAGGATTAATCCACTGAGCCACTCAGGTGCCCGAGTGATTTACTTTTCTTAAAAAGATTTATTTGAGAGAGAGCAAGTGCATGTGCACAAGTGGGGGGAGGGGCAGAGGGAAAGAATCTCAAGCAGACTTCCCATTGAGTGTGGAGGCCAACATGGGGCTCATCTCATGACCCTGAGATCATGACCCGAGCTGAAATCAAGAGTGGGATGCTAAACCAACTGAGCCACCCAGATGCCCCAGTGATTTACATTTTTTAAAAGCTCTCTGTAGCTGCTGGATGGAGAATGGAGTATGGGAATTGGTAAAAAGTGAAGCATAAAAGCTGTTTAGAAGACTTGAAGTAGTCTCCTCAAAGGACGATGGCAGCTTGGACTACGGTACAGTGGTATAGGTGGTGAGAAGTGATTGAATATGTGATGTATTTTCAAAGTAGCATTAATAGGGTTTACAGTGAGTTATGAAGGAGAGAGAAGAATCAAGATGACTCACACATTTTTGTCTTGAGCAACTAGGTGGATGATGGTGTCATTAAATGAGATGGAACATACTGGAAGGAGCAGGATTGTAGGAGTTCTGTTTTGACTATGTTAAGCATGATGCCTATTTGACCTCCAAGTGGAGGATACAGGGTAGGCAATCTTCATATATAAATCAAACTGAAGGGAGAGGTAGAGACTCAAAATATAAATTTTGGAATTATTAGCATACAGATGATATTTAAAAGCCTCTGGACTGGATGAGCTCACCAAGGAGGATTAAAGAGAAATAAGGGCAAAAAACTGTAACTTGAAGGTGAGAAGGAAAGGAGAAACAGGCAAAGAAGGTCAGTAAAATAAGAGGAAAACCAGGACTGCTTGATTGCAGAAGCCAGGAGAAGAGAGTATGTCAAGAAGGAGGGAGAGGTCACCTTGTCCAAGGCTCTAAACCTGTGGGCTGTGTAATACTATTATTACAGTACTATAGTTATCATTGTTGGTATAGTAGGCTTTTGTGGGGTGGTCTAGGGACCTATTAACTATTTATAATGTGAGAAAAAATATTAGGTTTCATATCACAAATTGACATATAAATTCAGAATTTTGAAATGCAGCCTAATTTTTAATAGCCTCTATACTTTTTAAGGTTCACTTCATTTTTTTTCTCCCTGAACTATTTTTAAGGCCTTTTTTTTTTAAACGTTTTATTTATTTGAGAGAGAGAGAGAGTGAGAGAGAGCATGAGAGGCGAGAAGTTCAGAGGGAGAAGCAGACTCCCCGTGGAGCTGGGAGCCGGATGTGGGACTCGATCCTGTGACTCTAGGATCGTGACCTGAGCTGAAGGCAGTCGCTTAACCAACTGAGCCACCCAGGCACCCCATTTTTTGTTTTTAAGATTTTATTTATTTATTTGTCAGAGAGAGAGCGCGCGCAAGAGAGCGAGCACAGGCAGACAGAGTGGCAAGCAAAGGCAGAGGGAGAAGCAGGCTTCCTGCTGAGCAAGGAGCCCGATGTGGGACTCGATCCCAGGACTCTGGGATTATGACCTGAGCCGAAGGCAACCGCTTAACCAACTGAGCCACCCAGGCGTCCCAAGGCCTTTTTGAAAGAAGTCTTTAGTGGTTTTGAACCCTTAGATCATTAGACTGTTACCAGTTGTTTATACTGGGCAAGCTTGTAGAACACATAAAAGTTATGCTCAGCTAAATATGTAAATTGTTATTTAACTCATCCCTCTGTTATTGAACTCATCCCACCCTATCCCCTCATATTTTTCCATGAATTTTTAAACTAAATAATACTACATAAATATGGTAAAATCAAGTAGTATACAAAGGAGACAAAAATCTCCCTTCTGCCCTAGATCCCTAGTTCTCTAGACTCTCCCCAGAGGTATCATCTGTTGGTGTTTCTAGTGTATCTTTCCAGGAATAGAGTTTGCATATATATGCATATACATACATGTTATCTTTATTTTTAAGTAATTAGACTACAACATAAAGTATTCTTTCTGCACCTGTCCTTTTTTTTTTTTAACTAAAAATATATTTGGGGGATAGTTCTGTATTGCCATATTTAGATTGATCTGATTCTTCTTCATGGCTGAAAGTATTGTGTTATATGGATGCACAATAATTTACTGTCCATGAAATAGATATTTACATTGTTCCTGGTCTTCAACATTTGAAAACACTGCTGCAGTGCCTAGTGATAAATATTGACACCTTGCCCATTTAATGTCTGTTTTTATTTTTATTTTTTTTAAGATTTTATTCATCTACTTGACAGAGAGAGATCACAGTAGACAGAGAGGCAGGCAGAGAGAGAGGGGGAAGCAGGCTCCCCGCTGAGCAGAGAGCCCGATGTGGGACTCGATCCCAGGACCCTGAGATCATGACCCGAGCCGAAGGCAGCGGCTCAACCCACTGAGCCACCCAGGTGCCCTTAATGTCTGTTTTTAAAGTTTTCTACAAGTTACAAAACTAAAAAAACCCATACTTCTGTTTATTCCTTTATTTTACTCAACTTTCCCATCCAGCTTGTCTGTGGGTCTTTATGTTTTATCCCCATAATAATATTATTAGCTAGGAACTTTTATAAACATAACCCAGTAAGGAGTAAGTACTGTTGTTATTCTCTTTTCACAGAGAAGGAAGCTAAGGCCCAGAGTTGAAAGTCTTGTCTAAGACCATTAGCTAGCAAGGGACAGAGCCAGGTCCATGCTTATAACCCCATAGTGTGTTCTCTGCTGCTGTCCTCCCCAGTTCTATGTGTTACTAATGTAATTCAGGCCTTTACTGCCTTAAACTGGACTATGCTAATACTGGTTTTGTCATTTCTCGTCTTCTTCTCCTATTCTAACCTATATACTGAAATAAGTTAATCTTCCTCCAGCACAACTGGTTATTTAGGATGTGCTTCCCAGATCACAATCCGTCAGTGGCTTCCTGCTGCATTAGAATTCAACCTGATCTCATGCTCCTCCTTTTCGTATTCACTACACTGTAGAGGTGAATTTGCTTGAAGCTTTATCTAAGATACTAGCACTGAGTTGTCTGCTAGATAGGGAAACGAGAAGTATGATGACTAGCAAAAAATGAGACAAATAGTCTTTGGAGTTGATTGGAACTTGGAGCTTATTCTTATTTGCCTTTTTACCCACAGTAGGTCCTGCCATATAGTTTCATCAACAAACTGTCAGCTCAGTTAATTTGAATCAGATGTGTAATTGATCAAAAAATGCCAACATCTTGATGTCACATAAGACCAATTCCTTAAAACACATACAAACACATAAACCTCATGCAAGAATATGGAATTTTTTAAAAAGATTTTACTTATTTTCAAGAGAGAGAGAGAGCAAGGGGAGAGGCAGAGGGAGAAGGAAAGAGAATCTCAAACAGACTCCCCACTGAAATCATGACCTGAGCCCAAGCCAAGAGTCAACCACATAACTGACTAAGCCATGAGGTGCCCCAGAAATATGGAATTTCTAATGTGCATTCCAAACTGGATACTTTAGAAAGAGGTAACATATTGAGCTTTAAATACGCATGCATATACAAAACTAAACATTGAGAAAACCATTTAGGAAGAAAAATAACTTTTTAAAGCTACATCAAAAATTTTTATACTCAATTTTTAAGTATGAAACTTCACTGTGCATTTATGGAAAAAATGCTACAATGCAAATGTTCTTGTGAAATGGTATCTTTTTTTTAATGGTATTTTTAAAAATTTTTATTTCTGAGTAAAAAATGACATTTTATTTTGATTTTTAGAATAGCTGTTATTTTTTAATATGCTTCATGCAGCTATCTTACTGGCAGTCATGTCTACTCTGGCAATATTCATATCTATATTTTTTACTTTTGCACTGAAGTTTTTCTTATTGGCTCTCTGCTTGTTACATAATAGGATTGTTACCAGTGTTTCAAAATAGCTTTATTTTATTTATTTATTTATATTTTTATTTTTTAAAAAGATTTTATTTATTTATTGACAGAGACACAGTGAGAGAAAAAACACAAGCAGGGGGAGTGGGACAGGGCTCCATCCCAGGACCCTGGGTTCATGACCTGATCCAAAGGCAGATGCTTAACCACTGAGCCTTCCAGGCATCCCAAAATAGCTTGATTTTAAGTGTTAAACTTTTAACAGGTTTGTTTATTTTTTTAAAGGTTTTATTTATTTACTTGAGAGAGAGAGAGACAGAGTGAGAGAGCATGAGAGGGGAGGTCAAAGGGAGAAGCAGACTCCCCATGGAGCTGGGAGCCTGATGTGGGATTCGATCCCAGGATTCTGGGATCATGACCTGAGCTGAAGGCAGTCACTTAAGGAACTGAGCCACCCAGGTGCCCTAAACTCTTAACAGGTTCTAAAAATACATATTTATTTATTTGAGAGAGAGAGAAAGAGAGAGAGCGAGCACATGCGCGCATATGTGCGAGCAGGGAGGGGCAGAGGGATCAGGAAAGGGAGAATCCGAAGCAGGCTCCACCCTTAGAATGGAGCCCAACACGGGGCTTGATGTCAGAACCCTGAGGTCATGACTGGAGCCCAAATCAAGGGTAGGACACTCAGCTGACTGAACCTCCCAGGCACCCCTAAACACAGTTTTAAATTAGATAGAAGACATTAAAATTTTGTTATTTGGTGAATATTTTGTTGCTTTTTGCCAGATTTGGTTCAACCTAGCTTTTATTGCCTTTGGTCAAGTCTGGGTATTTTCTTTGAACACACTGCATTTGCCAACAGAAAATGGTAACCCAAGAGAAGGGAAAGTGAGTTCATAAAGAGCAGTCGTGTCTTCATTTCAAAATTGATTACTTTTCTAATTTTAATAAGGGAACAGAATCAGAAGCAAAGTGATAAATGACGTTTCTGGATAGACTCATTTATAGAATTTGCAAATTTGCATCTGCTTGTTTCCTCAGTTTCACTTGCAGAAATAGGGAGGATTCTGTGTTTCTAAAGAGCTACCTATCTTTGGTGGTCCTTAAAGGAGGTAAGTTGCAAAATTTTAGCTCATCATTGTCACAGTGTGTTGATTAAAAACAAATCTGTTTTTCATATTTAGTCTCTTATATTTACACTCACCCAATGCATAGTCTTTCTTGTTCTCCCTCAAGGATGATTTTTAGGAAGAGAGATGATTCTCTGGGTACTGGGTACTCATTAGAGTGCAGGAAATCCAGACACAGGAAAAGCCCAAGTCATATACTCTGACTCCTAAGTGGATTATTACTATACATAAAGAAACTGATTATTTTCTAGGGTTGTAGGATGTATGTCATGCTCATTATTTTTATTTTTTTTTAAAGATTTATTTATTTATTTATTTGACAGAGAGATCACAAGTAGGCGGAGAGGCAGGCAGAGAGAGAGGGGGAAGCAGGCTCCCCGCCGAGCAGAGAGCCCGATGCAGGGCTCGATCCCAGTACCCCGGGATCATGACCTAAGCCGAAGGCAGAGGCTTAACCCACTGAGCCACCCAGGCGCCCCATCATTATTTTTATTTTTTAATTAAGTATTTAATTTACATTCTAGTTAGTTGACATATATTTCAATTAAAAAAATAAAAAGATTTTTATTTATTTATTTATTTGACAGAGACACAGCAAGAGAGGGAACACAAGCAGGGGGAGTGGGAGAGGGAGAAGCAGGCTTCCTGCAGAGCAGGGAGCCTGATGCAGGGCTCGATCCTAGGACCCTGGGATCATGACCTGAGCTGAAGACAGCCACTTTAACGACTGAGCCACCCAGGTGCTCCGACATACAGTTTAATACTGGTTTCAGCTCATTAAAATTTTTTTTAAAAATTATTTATTTATTCATATATATTTTTAAAAGATTTTATTTATTTCACAGAGAAAGACACAGTGAGAGAGGAAATACAGGCAGGGGGAGTGGGAGAGGGAGAAGCAGACTTCCGGCTGAGCAGGGATCCCTATGTGGGACTCGATCCCAGGTCCCTGGGATCATGACCTGAGCCGAAGGCAGATGCTTAACTACTGAGCCACCTAGGCGCCCCAGCTTATTGTTTTTTAAACAAAATTTTGTTGGGATTTAAAAAAAAAGGTGATATTAAATTAAGAAGAAAAGGCCCTCTGGCTATGGCTTTCATTTCAAGACAGGCACATTGACACACATACACAGAGTCAAATGCAGGCAGTTTTGTTTGTTTGTTTGTTTGTTTGTTTTTTAAATCTTAAACAGAAAACACCTTATAAGCAGTAAAAAAAAAAAAAGTTTTAAAATTAACTTTTCCTTTTTCCCCTTTTCTAGAACTTTTTAGAACCATAAAATGTTAGCATTGAAAAAGACCTTGGAAATTATTTTACCCTTCTATCCAATGTGGGAATCCTTCCCAAAATAGCTCTAAACTTTTTAAAAAATCTCTATTTTACTGTATTGGGTTTTTAAAAAAGCAAACTCTGTGTACAACATGGAACTTAAACTCACACCCCAGGATCGAGAGTCGCATGTTCTAGGAACTGAACCAGCCAGGGGCCCCTAAATCTCTATTTTAAAGAGGTCTACTTATTTTGACCTCTTAGATTAATGGACTGCCCATTGTGTTGTGGAGAAAGCTGTCAGATTATTTGTTGACTCTAATTATTACAAAGACTTGCTTTTAATTCAGCTGCAAGTTCTATGACTTTCTCCAGTTGTGTCTTCTTCTGAAGTATAGAGTAAATCTATTTCTTCTTCCATTTGACCACCCTTTAGAAAAGACATTTGTAACATTCTGGGGCTGAATTTTTTTTTACTTTTTAACCTGGGGTTTACAGTTTAATCTGGAGTCTGTGGCTGGTCTTCAGGGAGTTGTATCAGATGTAAAATTGTGAGTATATATGTGCATTTTTGGGGAAGAGAGCCAATAATTTTTATTAGTCTCAATAGTACCTGATTCCCCACCAAAATTAATATGCCAGACCTACCTGGATAGACCTGGTAATCTGCTTTTTGGTTTTATTGTTTGTAATAAGTTTGCAGTGAGCCAGCAAGTCCAGCACCTCAAGAACTATTGCTCTAGGTACTTTCTGAGATTCTTGGAGCATTTCTGATTCCATTGAGAATTGTAGAATTTTTAGAGCTTTAGAGACCATCTAATATACATACAGTTTATGGCATATTTATAGTTACTTCTTTCTATCAAAAGATTAAGCTGATCCAAAAGGGTGAAGTTTTTATTAAAAATGTATTTCAGGGGCGCCTGGGTGGCTCAGTCATTGGGTTTCTGCCTTCGGCTTGGGTCATGATTGTAGGGTCCTGAGATCGAGCCCCGCGTTGGGCTCCTTGCTCGGCGGGAAGCCTGCTTCTCCCTTTCCCACTCCCCCTGCTTGTGTTCCCTCTCTCACTGTGTCTCTCTCTATCAAATAAATAAGTAAAATCTTAAAAAAAAATGTATTTCAAAGTCTTGGCAGCATTCATTAACATTAAGAATGTGGTGGTGCTGTTTTAAATCAGAAGTGTTCCCAAGATTTTTTTTTTGTTATATTTAATATTTTAATCTAACAAAGTTTATGAATTATTCTTTTTTATTAACTTTTAATCTGTAAAATTTTTAGCCTATTTGGTTTTTATGAATCCTAAGGAAGGACACTATGGCTTAGCATTCAGTCATTTATGAACAGTGGTTTCAATATCTCATCTAGATTTTGGAACAGTTTGAGCCTAGTACAATTCCTCCTGTGCCTACCCCCCCTCCCCAAAGACAAAACTCCTCAACCAACAAGGCTTTTGTTTAGATGAATAACTAATAACATAAACCAAATGACAAAGAGCCTCTTAAGATTTGAGATGTCTCTCAATGTGCTGTGATTACTTCACTTTTATAGAAGTCTATGATAGGCACATATTTTGCTATAAATGTCAGAGGAGTAAAGTCAGAAGAGACAAGAGACTACTGTGAAAGAAAACAGAATAATGAAGGTGCGGCAGGGGAAAATGAACATGTCTTAATAAACAACAGAAATGGTGAGCAACAGAGATGGCAAGAACCAGGATTTTCTTTCTTTCTTTTTTTTTTTTTTAAGATTTTATTTATTTATTTGACAAGTAGGCAGAGAGGCAGGTAGAGAGAGAGAGAAAGATAGGGAAGCAGGCTCCCTGATGAGCAGAGAGCCCGATGCGGGGCTCGATACCAGGACCTTGGGATCTTGACCTGAGCTAAAGGCAGAGGCTTTAACCCACTAAGCCACCCAAGCGCCGCAAGAACCAGGATTTTCATTCACTTAACCATTTATTCCTCTCTTAGTGTTGGCTTATATATAAACAGAGATATATATGAAGACAGAATGTTTAAATAAAAAGGGTCTCCAGGCTGGCTTAGTTGGTGGAATGTATGACTCTTGATCTTGAGGACCAGAGTTCAAGTCCCACATTGGGTATAGAGATTAAATAAATAAAACTTTTTAAAAATCTGAGGAAAAAAGAATGCTTTGAATAAATAGATAAATAAGTAAATGGTTTAAAGACAGGCAATATAACATATCTGATACCTGGGGGAACATATAGCTGCTTTTGCCTCAATATTGCAACTCCCCTTAGGTGCCTGGGTGGCACAGTCTGTTAAGGGTCCAACTCTTGGTTTTAGCTCAGGTCCGGATCTCACGGTCCTGGGAGTGAGCCCTACATCAGCTCTGTGCTAGTGGGGAGTCTGCTTGAGATTCTCTCTCTCCCTCTGTCCCTCCTGTGCTTGCTCTCTCTCTTTCTCAAATAAATAAATCTTTAAAACAATATACTGCAACTCTGTAAAGATACATTCTTGTGTAAGCCAGTAAGTAGTCAATAGCTGCTCACGCCCTTAAAAGAATCAGACTACATATTTCATACAGTTTTATACATAACTGTTTGCCTCCTAAAAACCTAAGGTTTGGGAAATACTAGTTTTTCATTCATTAAAGTGATTTACTGTGGTTTTTATTTTAATAAGGTGGCAATATGATGGGATAATGGGAGAGAATACCAAAGTCTTGGGAAAGGAGAGCAAATTCTTTGGTAGGTTGGGAGAATGTATTTTTAGTTGAGAACTGTTGCCTTAATATTCTTTCATTCATTCAACAAGTATTTATCAAGTGCCTCTATTAGACACATTTCTCAGGTGCTGAATTGAATTATGACTAAGGGCATTAATATAGAGTGGTTAAGAATGATTTCGATCTAGGGGCACCTGGCTGGCTCAGTCGGAAGCCATACGACGCTTGATCTCAGGGTTATGAGTTCAGGCCCCACATTGGGTGTAGAGATTACTTAAATAAATAAAATGTAAAAAAATATTTAAAGAGGGCACCTGGATGGCTCAGTTGGTTAAGGGACTGCCTTTGGCTCAGGTCATGATGCCGGAGACTTGGGATCGAGTTCTTCATCAGGCGCTTAGCTCCCTGAGGAGTCTGCTTCTCCTTCTGACCTTCTCCTGTCTCATGCGCTCTCTCTCTCGCTCTCAAATAAATAAATAAAATCCTTAAAAAAAATTCAAAGAGTGATTTGGATCTAAACCGTATGGGTTTGCATCTCAGATTTTTCATTTGCTTAGCTAAGTGACCTTGGGAAAATTACTTAATCTCTCCATTTCTTGGTTTCCTCATCTATAAATTGGGAGTCATAATATTATCTATCTCAGAGTTGTGGTGAGGATTAAATGAGTTCTTGGAATAATAGTATTATTAAGGGAATGCAATTGTTTTTATACCACACACAAACATATATATTTATATATACATGTATATATATGTGTAAAATGCTACGATTACCTAATTAAGTTATAGCACTCTAATTTATATTTTGGTTTGTATTGATTTATATACCACTTTGTTTCAAAAAGGATTTGAGACAGAACCAAAACCTCCTAAAGAACACTCTATATTCTACCAACACAACAGAACTAAGATATGGTTTCAGATCTTCTTGCTTTGAAAGGCAAAACTTAAAGTGCTAGGAATAGAGCTCAGTAATTTTCCTGAAGTACAAGAGAAAGTGATTTACTTAACGGGTAGGTCGCTGCTAGCCCAAAGTGTGCCATTGTGCAAATTATTTAAAAATGCCTCTTCCAGGCATGCCTGGCTGGCTTAGTCGGAGCATGTGACTCTTGATCTTGGGGTTGTGAGTTCGAGCGTCACATTGGGTGTAGAGATTACTTACAAATTTAAAAAAAAAATCTTAAAAATAAATAAGTAAAAATGCCTCTTTTGGGTAAACATAGTCCTTTGGGTGTATTGGAGAGTAGAATGGAGGCTGGATTTTAGCCCCACTTAGTCACTTGGCCTGAAGCTCTTATGAAGTAAGCAATCTACACAACTGTAATTCTGAATACAGTATTAATTTGCTTCTCTTTTGAAATGACACTGAATTGTATAAAGCATTAGGACCATACCATGTGGCATAGTCATCTAAATCAGAATTTTTAGGTCATGTTGAATAGTTCTGTTTGTTAGAATATTTGTAATTGTTTCAGACATATCATTTTGAATGCAGTCTGTCTCATATCAACAGTTTTTTTCATATTTTAAATCTTTTATGCTTTTTACTTTGAGATATTGTAGACTCACATGTAGTTATAAGAAATAATATAGAATGCTCCATTTACCCTTGGTCTAGTTTCCCCAAATGATAATATCTTGTTACTATCGTATATAACACAACCAGGAAGTTAACATTGATACCACCCACTGACCTTTGATTTCATTAGTTTTACATGCATTTATTTGTATGTATGTTTGTATTGAGTTCTAGGCAGTTTTATCACATGTGTAGGTTTGTGTGACCACCTAGTCAAGCTATAGAACAGATCTGTTGTAATGATCCCTTGAATCATCCTTTTATAGCCACAGCTACTTCCCCTGGGAAGCCCCTGGCAACCACTAATCTGTTTTCCATCTCTAAATTTTGTCACTTCAAGAATGTAATGTAAATGGAATCCTACAATATGTAACCTTTTGTCATTGACTTTTTTCATTCACCATAATTCCCTTGGGAGCCATCCAAGTTGTTACACAGATCAGTAGCTCGTTAATACTGAGCATTATGCCATGGTATGCATATACCACAGTTACACCACTCATTCATTGAAAGGTTGTTTCCAGATGTTGGTTATTCTTGATGAAGCTACTACGAGCATTTGTGTACAGATTTTTGTGTGAGCATAAGTTTCTTTTTTTCCAGTTTGCTGGATGGTGAATTTTATCAAATGCTTTTTCTACATTGATTGATATGATCATATGGTTTTTCTCCTTATTCTGTTAGTGTGGTAAATTATACTGGTTTTTTAATGTTAAATCAGTTTTATATTCTTGGAATAAATTTCACATGATCATGATGTATTATCCTTTTTATATAACTTTGATTTTATTTGGTAACATTTTGTTTCGAATTTTTGTGCCCATTTAAAAGGGATGTTGACCTGTAGTTTTTTTTTAAATTTTTTAAAGATTTTTTAAATTTATTTGACAGAGAGAGATCAAAAGTAGAAAGAGAGGCAGGCAGAGAGAGAGGAGGAAGCAGGCTCCCTGCTGAGCAGAGAGCCCCATGCGGGACTTGATCCCAGGACCCTGAGATCATGACCTGAGCTGAAGGCAGCAGGTTAACCCACTGAGCCACCCAGGCGCCCGACCTGTAGTTATTTTTAATGTCTTTATCAGATTTGGATATCAAGGTTCTATTAGTCTCCCACAAGTTTCTCTATTCTCTGAAAGCATTTGTGTAAGATAAGAATTATATCTTCCTTCAGTGTTTGGAGTGAAGCGATCTAGTACTCTTAAATTTTTTTGCACAATGCCCAAATTTGTATTTTTCTATCAATGTCTATATTAATCACTTTCTATATCTTTCTTCTGAACAAGGGGAAGACTTCATCATTCTTCTGCTTCCCTCCTCTCAATCCCCTTCTTACCCTCACAATTATTCCTGTCAATATCATCTGAGATTGTAGTTTTTTGAAAATTAGTGAACCGTGTTTTGTTCTTTTCCCAATCAGCACTCAACTTTTAAGGCCTTACTGGTTTCTCTACTTACCCTTCTCTTATATCTTGTTTATTGTTTCTGGATTAGTTTTTTAAGCTCCAGGTATATATCTTTGAGTAATTCTTTCACCAGAAGTCTGAGGGAAACAAAATTTTTGTGTCCTTGTACATTAAAAAGTGTCTTAATTTCACTCTCACAATTGAGAGTTTGAGTAGGTATCTGGACCATCAGTTGAAAAGACTGTTCTTCCCCATTGAGTAGTCTTATCACCTTTGTCAAAAATTCTATTCCATTGGGGCGCCTGGGTGGCTCAGTTGTTAAGCCTCTGCCTTCAGCTCAGGTTATGATTCCAGGGTCCTGGGATTGAGCCCCACGTTGGGCTCCCTGCTCAGCAGGAAGCTTGCTCCTCCCTCTCCCACTCCCCCTGCTTGTGTTCCCTCTCTTTCTGTGTCTCTCTCTGTCAAATAAATAAATAAAATCTTTAAAAAATTATATTCCATTGATCTATATGTCCATCCTTATGCCAGCACTAAACTGGTTTGAATACTTTATCTTTGTAGTAAGTTTTTTTTTTTTAAGATTTTATTTATTTATTTGACAGACAGAGATCTCAAGTAGGCAGAGAGGCAGGCAGAGAGAGGAGGAAGCAGGCTCCCTGCCGAGCAGAGAGCCCGATGTGGAGCTCGATCCCAGGACCCTGGGACCATGACCTGAGCCGAAGGCAGAGGCTTTAACCCACTGAGCCACCCAGGCGCCCTCTTTGTAGTAAGTTTTGAAGTCAGAAAGTGTGAGTCTTCCAATTTAGTTCTTTTTCAAGATTGCTTTGGTTTTCTGGGTTCCTTGAATTACCATATGAAGTTTATGATTAGCTTCTCCATTTCTGAAAAAAAAGCAATTGGAATTTTGATTGAAATTGCTTAAATCTTTTATATCTTAACTTTGTGAAATACTTTCTACTTGTTTTTCCTTCTGTACTCTATTGTGAATTTATTGGCTCCATCTTTCATTGTACCAATTTAGTTTGTTCATTAACTATATCTTTTCAGTTCTTAGGTGTTTTAGTTAAGTGATGAAAAATTAATTACTGAGGGCTCCAATTGATTTCTTTTTAAAATAAATATATTATTATCTTGCATATCTCTGAGGATATTAATTGTACTTGATCTAAGGTCTTACCCTATTTAACCTGTCAACTCTCTTTGGGTGTGAGTTCTTCTGTTTGTCACATTCATGCCTCCTTTTCATGTTGGAATCTTGGTTTTATACTCATTTATCTTTGTTTGAGAGTCCTTGTTAGCCTTCCAGTAAATGTTACATCTATTACTGCAGCAGGTCTCCGCTGATAGTGGCTAGAGATGGAATGGGATGGAGTGTACCACTGCCAGTCTTCTTTGTAGTAGTGTCTCCTCTTCTACCTGGAAGTTAGTATCCATCCAGGGTTCTGTCTTATCTCTCTGATCCAGTGTTTATATTCCTTGTTCCTACCTGGGGAGTGACACCAGTCTTGTTTGATACCACTATTCCCATCTGGGAATACCTCTATTCTACAATGCTTATCCCAGAGAGGTAAGCATTTCAGAGAGGCTGATCTGCTTTGTAACTTCTGTGCTACCCCCCCAACCTGTAAATTCTGTAAGTTGTTTCAGTTCTTCCTGCTGTTTTCCACCTCTGGGCTTATTTTACTGTGGGGCTGCTCCGACCACTTGCAGTAGCCCTCTACTCTAGGTGTATAGGACCTTGTTTTTGTATTTCATCGATTCCTCATAGTGTTAGTCCACCAAAAAAACGTTTCTTCTTTTGATTATGGATTTTCTTTTTTTAAAATAACTTCTGTGTTATTTTTGGGCTTTGGAGAAAGGGGAGTGTGCTCAGCCTACCCCCCATTTCTGTTAATGCCTGTGTCATATTTATAAAGAAGTAAATTTAATAGAAAGGAAAAAAATTAAAAATTAGTAAAAAATAGGGTTGCCTGGCTGGCTCAGTTGGTAGAGCATGTGACTCTTGATCTCTGGGTCCTGAGTTCGAGCTCCATGTCAGGCATAGAGATTTCTTTTTTTTTTTTTTTTTTTTTTTTTAAATTTATTTATTTGTCAGAGAGAGAGGGAGAGAGCGAGCGAGCACAGGCAGACAGAGTGGCAGGCAGAGGCAGAGGGAGAAGCAGGCTCCCTGCCGAGCAAGGAGCCCAATGTGGGACTCGATCCCAGGACGCTGGGATCATGACCTGAGCCGAAGGCAGCTGCTTAACCAACTGAGCCACCCAGGCGTCCCAAGCATAGAGATTTCTTTAAAAAAATTATAAACATTAGCAAAAAATAAATATTGAAGAAATTATGCTTTTTGTTTTGAAGGATAGAAGCAATCACAAATGAAGATTGGTAGTTTGAATATATAAAAATCAGTGCTTTAATGAACAAAACTTCAAACCAGGAATATACCTATATGAAATTAGAAAGGCATATAGTTGCTCTGTTGCTGGTTTCTCTCTGTTTCTGATCTTTGGGTAAAGGAAGAAAACGTGGGTTCTGAAGCCAGTGCCTAACCTCTGTAGAGTCAATATTAGCTTGTGCCTATGACAGACATATGTTAGTGGCTAAGAGAGAAACAGGCCAAAGATGTTTGACAGAGCTCTGAGAAAACATCAAAAAGATTTTTTTATTGTCACTTTGGTTCAGTAATTTTCAATATTATTCCCTTAGTGCTATTCTAAATTTCTATATCTTTTTCCATTATAAAATAATCATGGAATTTTTGGATACTATAAAAGAGGCAATAATCCTCAACCCTAATCATAACCAGTGTTAACACTTTGGTATGTTTCTTTACAGTATTTTTTTTAGCACAGCTAAAAAAAAAGTAATACGATATTATTTTTCTTCCAGTCCAAAAGTAATGCCTACTCAATGGGAAAGCTTGGAAAATAAAGACCAGCATTAAGGAGAAAAATCCAAAACTCAGTCATAATAACCACCCAAAGATAACCACAATTAAAATTTTATGTATATACTTCCTGTATTTTTCATGAATCTATACAAGTACTTTTTTCTTTACTAATATGTATCATACTTTGGTACTATTTTGTATTTGCATTTTTTGTTTGCAATATATTGTGAATATTTTCTCACATTAATAAATATTCTTGTATATACTTCTTAATGTGTGGAATTTGAACATATTTAAGTATGTTTATTTAGCATACTTACTTAGCCATCTCCCTATTGTTGGACATTGAAAGTGTTTCTAATTTTTTACCATTATAAATAATGTCATAGTGAGTATCTTTGTCCATACATCTTTCCATGCATCTGTGATTGTTTCTTTAGGAATAAATTCCTAGAAGTGGAATAGCTGGGTCAAAGGGTATGTACATTTTAACACTTTTGCTACATAAAAATGTCAAATTTTAAGCTAAATCACTTGTTATATTCTGTCTTGTATTGCTATCTAACTGTTTTATGTGTCTGTCTTGTCTCCCTAATTCGAATATAAGCTTCTTGAGGTCAGGGGAAGTTTTTCATAAATTTTATGTATCCTTTGACAGTATGGTTTACAATGTTGGACTTAGGAGTTATTCAACAAAAATTGTATTGATTTAAAGCTGTGGTTCTTCAGACTTTTGGACGTCACTAACTTGTAATTTTAAAAATATATGTATTTTGGGGCTACACATAGGCTTGTAAATTTTCTGTTTTTCCAAGAAAGAATGATAAAACCAAAACCAACTATGCATTTCCTATCCCTTCCATTTCATAAAATAAAGCATATTTCATAACACAAAATTCCCAATCCCTGAAAAAAAGAACAGGCCTTTAAATGGAACATTTTACCTTTAAAAAAACAAAACAAAACACTGCCTTGTCCACTTTTTTCTCATTTTGTTTTGGGCTGGTCAGTCTTTATCTTAGCCTAGCAGTGGTCTGTAGACCAACATTTGGGCATTGCTGACTTAAAAGACTTGGACAATTAAAAGATAACCCTTTTGCAAAAATGAATACTTCTTTCCCTTGCCAAGGAGTCTGTCTTCTCCACAATAATAAGTACATATGCACCAGTAATGCCATTTCATTACACACTGTTTGTGTGTCTCTATGTACAAGTACCACAATAAACAAACCAGACCTTGCTGATAAACATCTAAATATATTTTCAGTTGCCAAACCCAAAAACTGTACACTTTCTAAGGAATTTGAGACAGGGTAAGTGTGGTATAGTATAGTGGACAAAAGGCTGGTTTTGTTTTTGTTTTTGTTTTTAAAGTCAATAGAAGGCTGGTTTTAAAGTCAGGCAGGCTGAGCTTGGATGCTGGTTCACGCATTAAGTTCACTTAATTTTCCTTTGGCTTCCTGACTTGTAAAATGAAGATGATAATATCTTCCTCAAAGTGTTTTTATGGCTACTGTTACGGCAGTTACTTCACTGTAATATAATTATTTGTTTAGACATCTGCCTTCCTCACAAGACCAAGAGCTGTTGAGGGTAGGAGTCATCTCCTTCTTGCACTACCCTAAGGCGTAGGCTAGGGTTCAAGGCATAGCAGATGCTTAATGAAATGACTGTTGAATCCATACAGGATTATTGTGAGGATCAAATGAGGTAATATGTGTGGAAGCTCTTTGTAAACTTTAAACTCTATACATATGTTAATTGTATTGCCAGTTAAAGCTATCTTTGGGAGCTATCAAACTTTGGGAAGAGACAAAATTATCCCATTTACCAGTTCAATAATGCTTTGTATTTTTCTACTATATTATAAGAAAGCAAATTTTAATTGGGATTAATATGGAGCTGATTTGCTTCCTGGGAAGGCAGATGAATTTCCTTTTTTCTCTCCCCCAGTGGAAGTGCCAAGATATTAAATGTTTGCTTTATTTGGTTGTCACCATAACATTTTAATCAGCTTATTTCATATGCAAAGAAATGGTGCCCATTGCTTTATCCTCTTAACCATTTAACTGATAAAAGAATACCAAACCTGGAAGAAAACAAAAGCCTACATTATGCCAAATTAATTTTAGCCAGAGCTGCTTTTTTGACATTCACTGATTTTTTAAAATGTCATAATTTCTAATCTGTTTGTAAAGCTCCTGGTGAATTTTTGCCACAAGATGGCATTGGTGATTATTGAATGCATGTACTGTTGAACCAGAATTCTGAAAAATGGTGTACATGTTGTTCGTATTCTTTGGGGATGAGTTGAATACCTTCATCACTGCTTATATATTAATTTAATTTTGTTTTGACTTCCAAAACAGGGTTAAATGCTACTTTACATCACTTCTTTCTGTATTCAAGTATTGTTTTGTTTCCTGTTTTTCTGTCTTTATAACTACAGTAACTATGTATTATTTGCCATGTGTTGTATGTGTCTGACTGATTGCTGATAATTGTGGTGACAGGTAAGAAGAAAATACGATGGGACCCAGTTAGGAGGCGCTTCATTCAGTCCTGTCCCATCATAAGGATCCCTAACAGGTTTTTGAGAGGTGGGTGATAACTAGCAAGAGATCTCTGCTTCGTGTGGATGGGGTGAAGGGAGCTTTGAATTTTCTAAACTCAAATATCTGGTTTTAAAAAATTGTCTGAACAGCTAAAATTGGAGTAAGAAAAGTCTAGAATTTAATTTTAAACTTGTGTTTCATGTTGACCACTGTTGGAATTGTAATTATAAGTTTTAGGGAGTTAGAGTCAATGTGTATTAGATTGTAGATGGTGGAAATAAATCATCTGACATCAGTATTATTCTACTGTAACCATATGAGAAAGAACTTTGAGTGAATATTCTGTAAAATATGGGTGTGGGAAAGAATTTTCTAAATATTCTGAGGAAGAAATAAAGATTAATTTGTTTGATTTTATAAAATTTAAAACCTCTTATGTCAAAAACTATAAATAATGGCAGACAGTCTCTCCTTTGCTGTCCTGCCCACCATTCCCTTGCAGTGTATTCAATAAACTTAAAATAAATAAATAAATAACAAGATAAATTAAAGAGGGTACTATTTTTAACAAATGGTTACTATCATGAATATACAAAGAGCTTTTATAAATCGATAGTTTAAAAAGCAAATGCCCACTAGAAAAATAGGTAAAAGGACATGAATAATCAATTCATAAAAAGGAAAGGTCAATACCTATGAGCAAATATTTAGTTTTACTATTATATAAACATGATACTTAAAATAATAAGATATAATTTTCACCTATGAGGTTGCTAAAGACTAAAAATGAGAATACCCAGTGTTGGCAAGGGTATGGGGACATGAAGCTCATATGCTGAGGGAAGTGAACACTTAACACAGTCTATCTGGATTCAATTTGGCAATATTGTGTAAAAAAAACCCTAAAAATGGTGACATCCTTTGACCTAGTAATTCTTACTTTTAGAAATGTTCCATTCCTTCTATTTCTTGTTTTTTCCACCAAAACATACTGTACACTGGAAAAAAAATCTGAAAAGAGGGTTGAAAACTGGTTCACACTATTTTTTCTAGATATAACAAATTGCCAGACAAGTATGCTTAATGTGCTTTAGACTTCATTAAATTATAAGCCACTATATCTAATTTTAACTAAAGATTATTTAAAAAAAAGTCTTCAGCTGCTAGAGATGTTCTATATCTAGTACCTAATCTATTTCTAGTGCCATGTTCCACAGCATGGAAAGAATAAAATCTAGACTAAATGGGTCAGGATAAGATACTTAGGGTGGTGTGCTATCTTTTAGAATAAATAATAATTTTATTGATACAAATTAAGAAGATATAATTTTAGTATTATGTGGCATGAACCATTGTGCATACATGGCCAAGCAGGCACATCAAATTCTATAACTTTTTTTTTCCATTTATGAACTAGAATGCTAATTTATTGTTTTACAATGAGAAAGCTAACTCAGGCTGACTAAATTTAAGTACAATTAAGAAATTGTTTAATTAGAAAAAAAAAGAAATTGTTTAATTAGGATGTAGAATTTAATATAGTACCAATTTTGTGCAACTATAAATGTAAAAATAAAACAAAGAAAGCAGTGAAAAAGCATCATTATCTGGATGTGAGATTTCATTTTCTTTTGAATATTCTGTTCTTCAATTTTTTAATAATGGAAAAAAGAGATTAGCACAGGTAAGTTGCACACCTTTGATTATTTTGTAAGCCCTAACTTGCCTCCAACCATGGCTGAGGACCATGTCTCTGCCAGTGCTGAGGGAGGCGGGGGTAGACCCAGCATCACCGTCATCAGTCACCGGTGACTGCCTCTAAGTCAGTGGTCTTGTCTTAGTTCTCGCCTTCTTTGACCTGTTTGTAGTGTTTGATGCTGTTGACCACCTGCACCTCTTAAATTTCCTTCTTCTTTTGGGTTACTTTACTGTACAATCCTAGATGTTTTCTTCTTCTCTTTGATTGTTCATTCTGTTTCCCTCACTAGCTTCTTACTTCCTACCCACTAGAGGTGGGTATTACTCCAGCGTTCTGTCCTAATCTCCATTATCTCCTTTGGTTCTCTCATCAGCTTTCACAGACTTAATTCTCTTCGTTCGTCCGTTCATTCTTTCATTCTTTTAGTATTTCTTGATTGCCTCCTGTGCAACAGGCAGTGTACTAGCTCAATATCTAGATAATAGAGAATCAGATAAAGGAGCAATTACAGAAAATAATTTGAGTGTAATTCTTTGTGATAAGTGTCCTGATGAGGTAGTATAGTATGGGATTACACAAAAGAGGTACCTGACTCAACTTGTGGGGACCAAGGAGAGGAATGGCCAGCAGGATGACTTCAGAGGAGATTTACTTAAAGGCTGAGTAGGTGTTAATGAGCAAGGGAGGGTTCGAACATCTCAGTCCTGGGGACCACACAGCTTGAGTAAAGGCAGTTAGGCAAAATGGAGCACAGACTCTCAGAGAACTGTAGGGAGTTCAGCATAGTGGGAAAGAGTATGGAGAGAAGAAGCTGGAGAAGGCCCAGATCAAGAATAAGCTGGAGAAGGCCCAGTTCAAGTGGGGGTACCACACAAGGGGAGTTTTCAGAATCATTTTTTTTTTTTAAACCAGTGAAAAGATTTAACTGAAGAGATTTAACTGAAGAGATTTAACTGAAGACCCGCTTTGAGGTTATTGTAGTTATCAAGGTGAGCAGTGATAGAGGCTGCAGCGAAGGCAGAGGGTAGGGAATTGATTTTAAATATAAGAGAGAAGAATTTGATGAGACTTGATTGATTTGGCTAGTATTGAAGAGGAGGAGCATTCTGTGTGGACTGTTGTGCTTTTTACATGTGTTATATGGGTGGATAGTGGGGCAGATTTGAGAGCAAACATGATACATTCAGTTTACAATCTCCTCAAACCAATAATAATGTATCCTTGAACCCTCAGTGTAAGAGTTACTCCCAGGGAAATCTCCTTGGAAGGCCTGTCTCTGTTCTGACACCACCCTTGGTGTACCTGCCTGTGTCATAGCACTTATCACACTGAATTATAGTCGTTGGTTTGCTTGTCCATGCCTGCCGTTAGACTGTAAGCTCTGGAAGGGCAGGGGTAGTGGGACAGTGCCTTTCATTTCTTTATCTCCAGTCTGTAGCACAGTACCTGTGGTAGGTGTATCATGTCTATTTTAGTCCAACTGAATTATTTACTTATTTTTAAAAAGATTTATTTATTTATTTGAGAGAGAGAGGTTGAGAGAGAGAGAGCACATGAGAAGGGAGAGGTAAAAAAAAATAAATAAAAAGAGAAGGGAGAGGTCAGAGTGAGACTCAGACTCCCTGCTGAGCAGGGAAGCCTGATGTGGGACTTGATCCTGGGACTCCAGGATCATGACCTGAGCTGAAGGCAGTTGCTTAACCTGATGAGCCACCCAGGCATCCCCCAACTCAATTATTTAAAAGGCCACTGTCAGGGAATAGGATGGGACTAAAATTTTCATATGTTCTCAACTTCTCTCTGGTGGTGTGACAGTAAGCTAATGAGTTGTTGAGAACACAAAAATGCTGGTGTTTATTGTTTTCTTAGATTAAAAAGAATCTATGCTTTTGAAATTGCTACTTTTAAGACTCTCATTTTGGGAATCCAGTACATTACCTCTGTTGATTCTGATTTAAATAGTTTCAAAGGGCTCATTTTCTGTCACTGGATTCCTTTACTAGATCCTGCATTTTCTCTTAAAGCTATTTCTCATTTCTCATAAAGCAATTAAAAGTGTGGTGTGAAATAATACTGCTATAATAAAAACAATGGGTTTCCATTACAAAATGATGGCCTAAATGTACCCATTTATGTACCCATGCTTCTTAATATCATTGCAAAAGACAAAGTAGACATAAGAAAAATAACAGATCATAATTGTAGAAAAGGAAAGCTTTGAAGCCAGATTATCTATGTCTGAATCCAGGCTCTACCGTTTACCAACTGTGTGACTTTGGGCAAGTTCCTTACTCTTTCTTTTTTTTTTTTTTTTTTTTTTGGTCTTCAATTTCCTCATCTGTAAAATAAGGATGATGATGGTAGTACCTGCCTCCTAGGGTTACTGTGAGATCAAGAGAGATATTATGTGCAAAGCACTTTGAGTTTTTACATTTAGCCAACATTGAATTAATCTTAGCTACTTTCATTATTATTTTATAATGCCAGAAAGTCTAAGGAATTTCAGGGCAATAGAAAGCAGTTGGAATTATATTGATTAAGAAACCAGAACAGAACAAAATGGAACCCAAAGTAGGTGCTCCTGCTGCACGCTGCAGGTCAGAGAATTCTTAGTAGGGCCTCTTTCCTGAAACTCCAGGCCCAGTGTCAGCAAGTATGGGAATAGGGAGCAGGTGTAGGAAAAGTGGAACATCAAGGCAAATAATTAAGGGTCTTTCTCCAAAACATTTATTTCCCTTACTTCCCTCTCTTCACATAAAGAGCTTTGGCAAGGGACGCCTGGGTGGCTCAGTTGGTTGGACGACTGCCTTCGGCTCAGGTCATGATCCCGGAGACCCGGGATCGAGTCCCGCATCAGGCTCCCAGCTCTACGGGGAGTCTGCTTCTCCCTCTGACCTTCTCCTCGCTCATGCTCTCTCACTGCCTCTCTTTCAAATAAATAAATAAAATCTTTAAAAAAAAAAAAAAAGAGCTTTGGCAAGAGCATTAGTTCCTACGATAAAGCTATGAGGACAGCTGCTCAGGCAGAGTTAGGGGATTTGCTCTGGGGAAGGTTGAGCAGGCCATGTTCACATGGACTGGGATTGGAGAGAGAGTGGGGGCACAAAGCAGAACTTTGGATGAGGGAGGTGGAACAGGGACAGGAAAAGAAAGGGAGCTCCATCAAGGTGTGATGTACATTAAAGGACCATACCATCAAAACACAGCCTTTCTCATTCAGGCAATACCAACGCAAAGCTACTCACCTTTTCTCTCCTTCTAAAGGGCAACCTGTCTGTCAGTCTACCACCTACCTGCAGAGGCCCACCATGAGAGGGACCTCCCATTTGGAGGATTGGAGACAAAGTACTACAACTGTTGAGGAAATCCTTGTCTCTCACAATTACCAACCAATGTAGTCCCTCATTTATTAATGTAAATAGGTGATCAAGGCCCATCAGACATCTGAGGGAGATTAGATTTGAAAAAGGGATGACTAAGATGAACAAATGACATACCTGACCATGGGGGAAACAGAACAGGAGGAAGCAGGATGAAACTTTAAGAAGATCTGATCATAGGAGATTTCCTCAGAATCAAGAGTGAATTGGATCCATAAATAAAAAACCAACTGCCGTGGAGAAAAGTGAATGATTAAATAATTATTTCTGGGGGTATCTGGGTGGCTCAGTGGGTTAAGCCTCTGCCTTCGGCTTAGGTGATGATCTCAGGGTCCTGGGATCGAGCCCCGCATCGGGCTTTCTGCTCAGCAGAGAGCATGCTTCCCCTTCTCTCTCTGCCTGCCTCTCTGCCTGCTTGTGATCTCTCTGTCAAATAAATAAATAAAATCTTAAAAAAAAAGAATTATTTCTGTGTTGAAGTCTTTATTGCTGAAATAAAAATGCAGTTTGAGTATTAAAAGACAAGCTTAAGACCAATTCTAAGGAAAATAAGAAAGAGGCAATATAGAGACCATAAAGCAAGAAGACCAAAAGAGAAAATACATGAGAGAAATTCATACTTTGAGGATAAATCTAAGTGTTCCACTATCCATATCATGGGATTACAGAAGGAAAGATCAGATAGTGGAAGGGAGAAAATAAGGAAACACAGAATATTTCCCTACACTGAAGAAAGACTAACTTTTCAAGTATAAAGGGCCCACCAAGGAACAGGCAGGAAGAACACAAAAACAAAAGCATCTATCTATACGTTGGTGAACTCCTTATGATTCCAGGGACAGAAAATTGTTTACATTTTCTTAGTCTTAGACCAAGACTAAGAATCAGACTGGTGTTGGATTTCTCACCTGCAACACGATTTGCTAGAAGATAAGTACCTTCGGTGTTCTGAGAGAAAATGATTATTTTTAAAAGATTTTATTTTTTTATTTGACAGAGAGAGATACAGTGAGAGAGGGAACACAAACAGGGGGAGTGGGAAAGGGAGAATCAGGCTTCCCTCCGAGCAGGGAGCCTGATGCAGGGCTCAATCCCAGGACCCCAGGATTGTGACTTGAGCTGAAGGCAGATGCTTAACACTGAGCCACCCAGGTGCCCCCTGAGAGAAAATTATTTTGAACAGAACTCTGTACCCACCCTCACAGGTGTTTAAGTGGGGGTAAAAATAAATGAGAACTCTGAAAGTTTACAACACATATCCTTTTTGAGGAAATTACTTTGAAGAGATACTCCCAGTAAAATGAAAACAAATCCAAGAAAGAGGAAGATTGGGATATAGGAAGCTACGGTGTGGAAAGAAACCAGTAAAACTTTAAGAGTTACATCCAAATAGAGGGACTGGGAAGCCCAAGTTTAATTGTTAAGAAAAGATTATAAAAATATAGAAATAAATGTGTGTATATGTATATTTTATATATATAACATTCTGTAACTAAAAATACAGAATAATATAAATACATATGTGTGTGTATATATTTATATGTGTGTATATATAGATATAAGTAACATTCTATAGCATTTCAGATGATTTAAACAAATTGGGGGTAGGGAGAAAGTAAAACTGCCTTAAGATCATCTTATTTTTTGTTTTAGAATTTACAGGTGTAATATGGGCTTATTTAAATTCAAATAATATGGAAATATGTAGAGTGAAAAATGAATGTCCTTATTTGTATAAAACAAATTTGAACAGATTAGTAAGAAAAAGACATCTCAATAGAAGAATGTATTAAAGGCTTGAGCAGATATTTCTCAAAAGAAAAAAGTCTAGTTGACCAGTAAACAGGAAAAGGTGCCCAGTCTCATTAGTAATGAGACAAATGCCTATTAAAACCACAATGAAATAGGTACACAAATGGATAGGAATTGCTAAATTAAAAAGATTGACAATACCAGTAATAAGTATTTTGTAAACAGTTTGAACTTTTCTAGCAAAGGTGAAAGATTTCCATATATTGTGACTCATAAATTACCTTTCTGGATTTTATAGCCAACAAATGTGGGTCCCTGTGCACCTGAAAACATGTACAAAAATATTTATAGCAGCATTAAGAGTCACTAATTTGAATCAGCCCAAATGTCTATTCATGCAACGTAAAATGGATAAATCGTGGTATATATTCATACAAAGAAATACTATTTGACAATGGAAATGAACAGACCACTTCACTCCCAACAACATGAATGAATCTCACAAACATAATTATGAGTGAAAGAGCCCAGAAAGAGTATATACTATATCATTCTACTAAAATACACTTCAAAACTAGGCCAAAATAAACAATACTGTTTAGGGATGCAAACTTAGGTATGATAAAGCTATTAAAAGAAAGCAAGTTTTATGATTGCCGTAAAAATAGGGAATGTGTTCTTCCTCTAGAAGTGAAGGAGGTGGGTTGCAGGGAGTTGTGGCCAAAAGGAGCAGGTAAGGGGGCATCTGGGTGCTGGCAGTATTCAGTATTTTGACCTCAGTGAGTATTGCCTTTTTTGTAATTTGTTCAGCTATACATTTATCGTTATATGTGTTCCTGTGCATGTGTTATATTTCACAACAATGTTAAGTTAAAAAAGCAAAGGTCCTCCTTCACATCTTTACTTTTCACTTTATTCCCCTCTCCAGAAGTAATCACTGTTAATAGTCAAGTTTCTTTCCGTATGTAGTTGGTTTGTTGGCTGACTTGTTCATTTGTTTATTTTTTGAGAGAGAGAGAATGTGAGCTCGGGAGCCTGGGGGGAAGGTGGAGAGGGGTAGAGGGAGAGAGAGAATCTTAAGCAGGCTCCACAGCCCAGCTTGGAGCCCCAGGAGCCCCATGAAGGGATTGAGATCATGACCTGAGCAGAAATCACAAGTCAGTCGCTTAACCGACTGACCCACCCAGTTTCCCCTATATGTGTTTATTCTTAATATTGTTAGGAAAACAAAAGTTTATGGTTTTTAAAAAGATTTACTAAAGAGAGAAAGAGAGGGAAGTCACGTGTGCTTTCGAGTGGCAGAGGAGCAGAGGGGGAGAAAGAATCCTCAGGTGGACTCCCTGCTGAGTGAGGAGCTGGGAAGCTAAGGCTTGATCCCAGGGCCCTGAGATCATAACCTGAGCTGAAATGAAGAGTCGGCTGTTTAACTGAGCCACCCAGGTGCCACGAGTTTATTGGTTTTAAAAAAAATATAGAGGTAATGGGATGTAGATCTTCCTAGGAGAAAAGGAAAGAAAAATAAGAAAGCTTAATTATTTCAGCAAAATCAGAAAAGTAGAAAGATTTTCTACTACTAGAAAAGTAGTAAGATTTTCTTGATATCAAAAAAGTTTAATAAAATTTGATTCTCAATGTGTTCATTTTGTTAAAATGCACCAAGCTATACTCTTATATGCAGTTTTCTGTATTTTCCATTTCAATAAAAATTTAATTTTTAAAAAACCATACCCATTCCTGGTAAGGAAAAAATTGGCAGGCAGCCAAGAATAAAGGAAATTGTTTTATTGTATAGGCTATGTATAAGAAACCAATTGCAAGTATTATACATTATGGTGAAACATTACCAATTTAAAATGAAAATAAGACAAAATGCCCACTGCCTGGGTGGCTCAGTGGGTTAAAAGCCTCTGCCTTCGGCTCAGGTCATGGTCTCAGGGTCCTGGGATCGAGCCCCACATCGGGCTCTCTGCCCCGCAGAGAGCCTGCTTCCTCCTCTCTCTCTCTCTCTGCCTGCCTCTCTGCCTACTTGTGATCTCTGTCTGTCAAATAAATAAATAAAACCTTTTTTTAAAAAAAGACAAAATGCCCACTATCATCTCCACTCTTCAACCTTATTCTGGAGGTTTCAACCAATACCATAGAAGACAAGGAAAAACATAAGAGTACATGTATTGGAAAGAAAGAGCTGAAAGTTGTCATTAATAACATGTACATGATTGTCTACTATAAAATCTGAGATGATTAATGATAACTAACACCAGAATTCAGACAGTTGACCGGATAAAATTTGAACTTGCAAAGATAAATTACTTCTGTATATATTAACAACAACCGATTAAAAAATAGAACAAAAGAGATACCCATTCACCATTGTATGGAAAATTATAAAGTACTTAGAAATAAAAAACAAGAAAACAATGAATCTATACTGATGGTTATCAAAAAAGATGAGGATAAATGGCTAGAGACTATGTTCCTTCATGACATAATTTCAGACTCAACAGAGAAGCAACAAGAATGGTAAAAAATTCTATACTATTTGCCCAGATTCTCCAAATGTTAACATTTGATCACATTTGCTTGATCCTGGTCCCTCTCTTCTCTTCCCTCTCCTCTCCTCTCACCTTTCACCCCCTCTTTCTATGCATATATGACACATGTATATGTATACACATTATATTGTTTTTGTTTGAACCGTTTGAGGGTAAGCTATAGACATGATGCCCTGTTACCCCTAAATACTTTGATGTCCCTGGAAAACAAATATTCTCTTTGACTGCAGAACAAGTATCCAAAATAGGATATTACCACTATTAACACTATAAGGAATGGATAAAATTAACACTAGTATCTGATTTACAGACCTTACCTTTATATTTTGCCAATTATTCCAATGATATCCTTTGTAGTAAAAGAAAATGCCAAATCATGTGTTGCATTCAGTTTTCATATATCTTTAGCTTTGACATTGATATTTTTCAACATTATAGACTAGTTATATTGTGGCATATCACTTAGTTTGTGTTTGTCTCATGTCTTTTCATGATTACATTCAGCTTATGCATTTTTGGTAGGAATGCTGAAGTCTTTTTTTTTTTTTAAGAGAAAGAGCAAGCAAGGAGGGGCAGAGAGAGAAGGAGAGCAGGAATCTTAAGCAGGCTCCACGGCCAGCGTGGATCCCCATCCAGGGCTCGATCTCACAACCCTGAGATCATGACCTGAGCCAAAAATTTTGTTGGATGCTTAGCTGACTGAGCCAACCCACAATCCCCACCCTGAAGTAATGTTGTGTTCATGTCCCTTGCAGATGGTGTTGATTTTTCCCATTATGATGACGTTAATGGATAAGATGATGTCTTATATCAAGGGACTTTTTTTTTTTTTTTAAGATTTCATTTATTTATTTGTCAGAGAGAGCAAGTGAGCAAGCGAGCACAAGCAGGGGGAGTGGCAGGCAGAGGGAGAAGCAGACTCCCTGCTGAGTAAGGAACCCCATGTGGGACTGTATCCCAGGATCCTGGGATCATGACCTGAGCCGAAGGCAGACACTTAACAAACTGAGCCACCCCGGCATCCCTCAAGGGACTTCTTACATTTGTGGGTTTTTTGTTTTGTTTTCACAAACTGACTCCAAAATTGATTGTAAGTGTAGATGGAGAAAAACGGCCCAGAAGTTCTTTGAAAAAACAGAAAGGGGGATTTGTTCTACTGGATTTTGAGAAGATACTTCAAAGCTATCATAATTAAAACAGTGTGATAATGGTATAGGAGTTGATAAATAGCAGAGCTGGTGGAACTGAATAGAGCCCAGAAGCTAATGATGATATATAACTAGGTACAGTGTAACAACTACCTCAAGTATGCTGTGCTCAGTACTTGAAATGAACTCATCATAACACCAGAGTCTGTCAGAGCAGATTTATTTTATTGCTGCTATCTTCAACACTAAGATTATCTGCCCTGAGAAGCTAGATCTTTACATATGCATCTCATACAGGGTATGGAGTTCCTCTGGTAGGAAATGCATATATAACTATGTAATAATGCTTGCTGGTATGAATAGATTGCTTTTGCCTGAACAGCTTGGACTCTGAGAGTAGTAAAAAGGTCTGCTTGCTGGTCAGGGGCAGGAGCCAGCTGGCTCAGTCCTCCTTGGCTTTCCTGTCCAGTTTTCCAGATGTAAAATAGAAGACCTGTCTTCTCTGGTAGAGGTAATGGAAAGCTTTATATTTGGAAAAAAGTGACCAGTTAAATGAAACTGAATCTATCCTTTAGGCTATTTGATATTTATAACTAGCTAATACTTTCAGCAATAAAGGTGTTTTTTTTTTAATGGCCTCCCCACAAATTAATATAACATTTAGAGGTGGCTACATCTTGTAAGTAATAGGTTTACTAAGCAATAAATGTTATATGCTATTTTACTTGCAAGCTTTTGCATTTAAGATTCTGTGATTTTGCTTTATATTGATTGTGTACACTCTTTTTGTTTTTGTTTTTTTTTAAGATTTATTTATTTATTTGAGAGAGAAAGAGAGAGGGAGATTCCCAAGCAGATTCTGTGCTGAACGTGGAGCCAGTCACGGGGCTCGATCTCACAACTCTAAGAACAGGACCTGAGCCAAAATCAAGGGTTGGATGCTTAACCAACTGTGCCACCCAGGTGCCCCAGTTGTGTGCATTCTTAAAGAGTAATAGATTTTGTGTCCAAGTTTGTGATTAGACCTGGATATTGGGATTTTCCTAATTCTACTCTAGAACATGTCAATTTGTTGTGTGATAAAGTTGGCATTTCAACTTAGTATATAAGAGATGGCTTTCCAGAAGTGTTTTGATGGCAAAAGCCTATCCATTTTGGGAGGAAAATTAGAGCCCTACCTCATATAATACACAAAAATAAGTTCTGGATGTATTCAGTTTCTGAGTGTTAAAAAAAACCTGTAAAATTACTAGAACTAAATGAAAATATTTTTATAATTTTATGATTCAGAGATAAATGAGATATAAAGCAGTCTTTTTTCTTTTCTTTTCTTTTCTTTTTTTTTGCAAAGGAACCTTTATTAAAAGATTGAGAGATTCAGTAACACAAAAATTTCCATACATTTATTTTTTATTTTTTAAAAAAGATTTTATTTATTTATTTGACAGACAGAGATTACAAGTAGGCAAGAGAGGCAGGCAGGGAGAGAGAGGAGGAAGCAGGCTCTCTGCGGGGCAGAGAGCCCGATGTGGGGCTCGATCCCAGGATCCTGGGATCATGACCTGAGCCAAAAGCAGAGGCTTTAACCCACTGAGCCACCCAGGCACCCCAACTTCCATACATTAAAAGATAAAATTAAGACAAGTAGCAGGTTGGATGAAAGAAAATTATAAATAAATAATTTCTACAAATCTGTAAGATAACAACTAGGTAGATAGAAAAGTCGGCAAGGGGTATGATCAGGCAGCTCCCCACAGAAGAAATATAAATGGGCTGGTTAACATGTGCACTAGTAAAAAATCAGGGAAATACAGATACTTGACCCTAATTTGCACCCTTCCGATGGGCACACAGGAAAGAGGTTAAAGAGAATGTGAAGAAATAAGCACTTCCAGAAATCATTGTTGGGAGTATAATTGTTCCAGTCTCTTTGGAGAGTAATATGGCTCTATCACATTGCATCTGTAACACTTTAAAGCATATATTCCTTTGACACAGAAGTACTCAGACATGTGCATGTGAACATATGTAAAGGAAGCTTTGTTAAAATATTGTAATGGTGAAAACATTGACTAATCCGGCTAATCATCTGTCATCTTAATGTTGGGCAGCTAGCTTCTCTCTTCCTTTGGGCTGGAGTAGAAACTAAAGCCCATTTCCGTGGTTACCACGAGTTCTTGCTTCTGCCCTGGGTTAAAGAGCAAGTGTTTGTGACAAGGTGAGCCCATGGAAGAGAAGATGGTTCAGACATCATAGGTACACACTCCCTTAGCTGGATGTTGCCTTGTGGATATTGGGAGTCACCTCTGCATACTAGTTCAGTTTTAATTTTTGACTTTTTTTTTTTAATTTTTTTTTTTTTTAATTTTTGACTTTTTTACGCTTGAGTTTTTTACATTTTCTAGTGGAAGTTTCTGAATTAGGTAACCTAATTCAAAGAGTAATTTTATTAGTAGCAAGTCATTCTTAGGAAAGTGGGATTTGCACATGGAGAGTTTGGGGGAGGATTCAGAGAACTATTTAACAATCTAAAACCCAATTTTATTTTGGTCAAGGCTGATGAACCTGTGCTATATCCTACACGATGAAAATAAGTGCTTAGTCTCCATGGCATTAGCCCTGACAAATTCCCATGATTTATTCAAAGTAAAATTTGACTTTCTGATATGTTAGTCACTCTTGGGCTATAAATATATACAGAGAAATCTCTAGTTACCGACTGAAGAGAAAGAAGAGTTACCTCTTAACTCCCAGCTATCAGACTTCTTGACAGCATGTTTAATATTTATCAAACATTGATCAGATTCTCTTTACCCAGCAGTTTAATTTGCATAGATAATGGAATTACAAAAGCCAGCAATTGAGTCGGACCAGCCCTGTTCAATAGAAATGTTACGTGAGCCACAAATTGAAAACTTTCCAGTAGTCACATTAAAAAAGTAAAAGGTGGCATTAATTTTAATACTTCTGTTTAACTCAGGGCATCAAAAATACATTTCAACATACATTCAATACAAAAATTAGTAATTCTATATTCATTTTTTGATACTAAGTCTTTGAAATCCAGTGGGTATTTTACATTGAAATCATATCTTATTCTGGACCATCTTCATTTCAAGTGCTCAGCATTAATACAATGGCTAGTGACTACCGCATTAAAAGTGCAGGACTAGACTTTAAGCTCTAGAGGACAGAAATGGTAGTGGTCCTATCACTGTATCCACAGCACCTTAGGCAGTACCTGGTACATAGCAAGTATCCAGTAATACTTTTGGCTTAATGAATGAATGAATGAGTGAATAAATATGAAACCATCTTTTCACTAACTCCTCAACCTTTAATCCATTTGAGTTACATTTGTCACAAAATGAGTTGTAAAGTAACTCATAGTGGAAAATTATAGAGAGAAAATCCTAGAATATAGTGTATGTCTTTTCAAATATTTGTCCAAAAGCAGTTTTAGAAAAGTATCTGTTGACTTCAGGGAGTAAAGCAAATGACATTATAAAGATTCTCAAAGTTCCCATCTGTTGACCACAACTCCTCTGTTTTGTTTTTTCTTTAAATTTGTCTCACTAATTTTTAGAAGCATTTCTGTTTTGAGAAGACCATTGCATAATCCAGCCCCTGCCCCGGAAATCGTATATCTCTGAAGTATAATGATATCAAAGTCCATTGGGAGCTGTACACTATTTTGATCATTCCTGTCACTGTTTACTTTAACCTGAAACTAGAATCATGAAACTCCTAGTGTCTTTTTTCTTTTTTTAAAGATTTTATTTATTTTTATTTGAGAGAGAGAGAGTGAGAGCATGAGAGGGGAGAAGATCAGAGAGAGAAGCAGACTCCCCTTGGAGCTGGGAGCCTGATGTGGGGCTCGATCCTGGGACTCCGGGATCATGACCTGAGCCGAAGGCAGTCGCTTAACCAACTGAGCCACCCAGGTGCCCTGTCTCCCAGTGTCTTTTATAGTGCTCCACTGGTTTCAGGTGTTATGGGTAATACAGGACAATTGTTATACATGATCTTTGCCTTTGAGGAGCTTCTAACCTATTTGGAGAAGAAAAACAAATGTTAACAAAATGAGTAGAGAAAAATTTGTAAATTTTTATTTAGTGTTTTTTGTGTGCCTTGGGCTTGGTACTAGAAAGGTGAATTCAAGTACATTCCTCTTTCTTCAAATAGTTCACACACTTGGAAAGATTAATATGGAAACCAATAAGCATTTTAATAGAAATATGAAAAATCTGTGAGGTACAGGCATAATATCCCCTTATACAGACAAGGAAGCTGAGATACAGTGAGGGTCAGTGACTTGCTCAAGGTAGCAGTTAGAAACCTGGATTCAAATCTAGATATTTGTAGGAGCTTTTGCTTTTTCTTCCACACCACACTTTCTGTGTTTCAAGATTCCTAGAAAGAGAAATTTAGTTCTTCAGTTGAGGTAAATCACAGCTTATGAGTAAATTTTCTAACTGATTATAGTTTGCCTAATATCATATTCATGTATTTACATAAATACGGTATAATAATTCTTGCTGTGTGTGTATATCCTATTATTTGAATTGCAGGGTATTGAACTTTAAGGGCCCTAGGTTTAACTGATGAGAAAGCTGTAAGGGCTGGATTTGGAAGCATTTCTTCTTCTTCTTTTTTTTTTTTAAAGATTTATTTATTTGAAAGAGATCACAAGCAGGCAAGAGAGGCAGGCAGGGAGAGAGAGGAGGAAGCAGGCTCCCCGCTGAGCAGAGAGCCTGATGCGGGGCTCGATCCCAGGACCTTGGAATCATGACCCGAGCCGAAAGCAGAGGCTTTAACCCACTGAGCCACCCAGGCGCCCCTGGAGGCATTTCCACAAGTAGGCATTGAAGGGTAGGAGACCGGGCCAAGGGCTAAGGGAAGGACTTGGCTTTATAAGCAGAGAGACAAACTTAGGCAGAAGTGTGAGCCATCAGGCCAGAGTTATGTTGTGAAAGCTCTAAATTGTGGGTTGAAAACTGTACTTGAACAGGAAGGAGTCATCAAAGATTCTCAGACAGGACTGACAGGTCAGAGTTGATGGATTCAGTGATTGATTCGTGGTTTATTTGTTTTTCAGTTTCTCTAGATAGGTGCAACTTCTTTTCTGTTCTTATTTGAAGTTATACCCTAGGAAGTGAGATTTTGATTAACAAAACACATAAGGCCTATGTTAGGTTGGTAATAAGTGTTTTTTTTAATATAACATGTTTGTTAAGTGTCCAGCATCATCCTAAATATTAATTAACATTATACTAGTATCTATTCCTAGTATAGGAAAGTAGGTAAGTCTTTAGGGTGACAGACAACTATTGTGGCTTCTTATTCCATCCAGTATGGATTTAAGCATCTTTGGTTCTATAGCTATGTAAGGGTTTGTGTAGACTGGTATAAAAAAATTATAAGGATAATAGAAATAATCTAAAAATTTAGGGTTTTTTACTCTAATCTTGAAGTAGTTGTTAGTGAACTAGTTGATGCCATTTAAACTTCAGATAGCTTTCAAATATAAACTGTAGAAATAACTTTCTTAGTAAAGCTCTCAGGAGGATGAAAGATGCTCTTTGAGATAACTATAAGGATATTTTTCGTTAACTGCCATACTGTCTGGAGTGGTATTTAATTCTAAATCTTTCTATAGCTCTTTGAAAGCCAGTTTTCTTTTTAAGTGTATAATTATATAGTGTGGACAAATCATAGGTTTTATGTGTGTGTATTTTTATTTATACATGACTCATTCACATTTGTGATTATATTTATGTAGTTCTCTAATATTTTCAGTTTGATTTAGTTGGCCTGTGCTTTTGTTCTCCTCTAAGGAAATAAGAAAATTTGTCCTTTAGCTTTTTGCTTATTAAACCCCTCCTCCTCCTTGAAAATTTCAAGTTGTCAGCCATTTTTTTGAGTTTATAATGCTATTTTACCTCCCTTGGAAAAAAAACTTTTCAATTACCAAAATCTGAAAGTTAGTCGTATGAAATAGAAATGGAGACTAGCTCCTTAAAAACTTAAGTAGTCGTGTGTGAATGTAAAAAATAACCTAAGCAAATAAAAAGTAAATCAATGTTATAAATTTTCCCTGATTCCCTTTTAAAGCTAAAATGATTGTGACCAAATTTGTTTGTGCTTTTAATCTGCTTGGCCATCTGTGGAAAACCGTCTTCTTCTCTCCTAGGCCACAGACCTCCACCAGCACGAAGCGGACATCGTTGTGTGGCAGATAATACCAACCTCTATGTGTTTGGAGGTTATAACCCAGATTATGATGAATCTGGAGGGCCAGATAATGAAGACTATCCTCTCTTCAGGGAGCTTTGGAGGTATCATTTTGCTACGGGAGTATGGCACCAGATGGGCACAGATGGCTACATGCCCCGGGAATTGGCATCTATGTCACGTGAGTGCAAGCAGTTCTGAACTTTTGACTTTATGAAATGTCTGTGAGGACAGGTCAGTGTCACATGGTTCTTGTTAATCATTTGTAATAATACTGTCGTACGATTAAACCCTGTTAAGGATAGACTTGCTACTGTGGTAATAATGCAGCATGGTGATTCAAAATCACTTGGGAGGCTAGTCCCGAGTTTGAATCTAGCTGTATACCGTTTCCTTGCTTGATGATTCTTAGGTTCAAGTTCCTTACTTGTAAAATGGGATTAGTAATATTTCAGAGGGTTCAACAGAAAGTAGCAGATATAGGCAAAGTAAAATGTAGTAGAGGATCAACAGAGGGGGTTTATAATGACGATAGTAGCTTCTGAGCAAAGTACGCCACACGTAGTGTCTGTTTACCTCACAGCATCTCTGTGATGCACTTACTAGAATTATTGCCGTTGTACAAATGGAAAACAGGATGTTAGAAAGGCCTTAAGGGACTTTACTGAGGTCATACAAGAATTGAAACCTGGCTCCTGCGGCTCCAGAGCCATGCTGGCTCTGAAACTATATCAGCTGAACAGTTGATTTCTTAAAATGTCATTGAAGTAAAATAGCAGCACGATTTGGGGAGTACTTATCATTAGAGAGAGAAAGAATGTGTGTGCGTGTGTGTGCGCGTGCATGTGTGCATGTGGTGGCAGGAACGGAGGAAATATAGAGAACACCAAAGTTACCAGCAGGATATTGGTGTTTCTTTTTATCTGGTGAAGGATTAAGGTGACAGAAGCATAATTTAAAATGTAGAGATCATTCATTCCCCTGGCAAAAACAGAATGATCCTTTTATCCCTTCATCCAGAGTCCTGCTGGGTCTTTGCTGAGGCAAAGATGATACTTCATTTCCTCTGCTTTGTTGCATACTTGAACTGTCTTCAGTGACAGCGACGTGCCATAGTTCATGTCCTTTAGAAGTGTTAGACGCAGTATTTCAGGAACTCCACAAACACGTACTGAATACGTTTCACATACCTAACAACGAGCTGGCCTTATGGTTTAGTCCGTAGAGTTTGAAGTGAGCCTTTTCCTGCAGAACTTTATAGTAGTTAGATGTCAGTGGTTTGAGTTACCTTCTGAGAGAGCATTAAAGCAGACATTTTTTTAGTCTCTCTGTTACTCTGGGTTGACATGGGAAATACCGCAGGTAGCCAGTACATAATGGACATGTGCGTCTCCTTCCCCAGTTGTGCTGCATGGAAACAACCTGTTGGTGTTTGGAGGTACAGGCATCCCGTTTGGTGAGAGCAACGGCAATGACGTCCATGTGTGTAACGTGAAGTATAAGAGATGGGCTTTACTCAGCTGTCGGGGGAAGAAACCCAGCCGTATATATGGACAGGTACCAATCTGTGGCCAATCATGGTGGACGTATTAGTATACATCTTTAGTATACATGGATCTTTCTAGTTCTAGTTCTAGGGATAATGTCAGAATATTTGTTACCCTTTTTTTTTAAACAGAGAATGAATTCACTGTTTAATATTTGATTTTTCAGTTCATTTTTTCAAGAAGATTTTATTTATTTATTTGAGAGATGAGAAAGAGCATGAGTCTGTGGGGAGGGGAAGAGGCAGAGGGAGAAGCAGTCTCCCCAGCAAGGGGCTCCATCCCAGGATCCCATGACCGGCTGAGCCACCCAGGTCCCTAGGGTTTTTGTTTTTGTTTTTGTTTTCCTTAATTTATTTATTTGAAAGAGAGAGAGCATACACATGAGTTGGGGGAGGACAGAGGGAAAGAGAGAATCCTCCATCAGATTCCCCACTGAATGCACCACCACACAGGCCTTGATCTCAAGACCCTGAGATCATGGCCCGAGTTGAAACCAAGAATCAGGCACTCAACTGACTGAGCCATCCAGGCGCCCCCTGATTTTTCAGTTCTAATGTGAAGTCATAATTTGCAAATCTGGTTGTTTACCTCCTTTCCTTTTTTTCCTCACTTTTTATTTCTAATCCAGTTTGGGATCATGACCTAGATCTATACAGAGTATTTTTTTTAAGATTTTATTTATTTATTTGAGAGAGAGAGATGGAGAAAGCATGAGCAGGGAGAGGGGCAGAGAGAGAAGCAGACTCCCTGCTGAGCAGGGAGCCTGATTTGGGATTCGATCCCAGGACCCTGGGATCATGACCTGATCCAAAGACAGCCGCTTAACTGACTGAGCCACCTGGATGCCCCTCTACAGAAGTATTTTAAATGTCAGGACGCACCCTGCTCCACTCCCACCCCTAATGAGTTTGGGCTCTACATATGCTCAAGGTGCTGTCATCTCTAAAATGATATGATTCTTTGGAGAGCTTTCTGACCTAAGTAGTAGAGTAGATAATATCTGCACTTGGAAGGGACTTAATACAGGCTAATCTGAGCTAAAACACAGATTATGTGGACATTAGTTTCTAGTTAGATTCCAGTGCTTCAAACCTTAGGTCTAAAGAGTTTTATCCAAAAAGATAAGGAGCAACCCTCCAACATCGGCAACCCTTGGAGAGTAATGGGCTAAACTTAAAAGCATCTTTAGCTTCTTTTTCAATTGGCCAATGTTAGTACTGATAATAAATACCTCCTGAGCTATGTGTAGAGGTACATACTGGATAACTCTATTCCACTGGAGGAGGCATTAAAACTCTGAGAAATGACCATAACAAAAGCGAAATTTATGCTGAAGGGAGTCTGGTGGAAAATGTGACATTTTTAGGACTACCAACTTTAGACATTTTACTTAAGGGGTTCTGGTGCCTTATTTTCCTATCTGCTTCTTCTTCCTGAGAGCGTCTTTCTTAACACTGCTTAGAAAGAGAAGCAGCTTTGCGTGGAAATGTTCATGCCCATGATGTATACATTTTTTGGTTGGCCAGGATCCCTAAACGATATCCAGTCCTCTTGCCTATCTAGGTAGAACTGCTTTGTAGTTGAGCAAAACTTTACCTTTCTTTCTTAAATTTTCTTTCTTTTTTAAAGATTTGTTTATTTATGTATTAGATTGAGAGAGAGAGAGTGCATGTGGTGGGGAAGGGGCGGAGGAAGAGGGAGAGAGAGTCATAAGCAGACTCCATGCTGAGCAGCCCGATGCAGGGCTTGATCTAACAACCCTGAGACCATGACCTCAGCCAAAACCAAGAGCGGGACACTTAACCAACTGCACCACCCAGGCACCCCAAAGCTTTATCCTTCTAAAAATAATCCCTGGGTTCTCTAAAAATCTTTAATCTTTTATTTATTTGTTTATTTTTAGGTATATTTTTAAAAGATTTTATTTTTTAGGGGCATCTGGGTGGCTCAGTCGTTAAGTGTCTGCCTTCAGCTCAGGGCATGATCCCAGGGTCCTGGGATCAAGCCCCTGCATTGGGCTCCCTGCTCGGCAGGAAGCCTGTTTCTCCCTCTCCCACTCCCCCTGCTTGTGTTCCCTCTCTCACTGTGTCTCTCTTTGTCAAATAAATAAATAAAACCTATTAAAAAATTTTTTTAAATTCATTTATTTGAGTGAGAGAGGGAAAGAGCCCGAATTGGGGGAGGAGCAGAGGGAGAAGGACAAGCAGCCTCCCCACTGAGCAGGGAGCACAGTGACATGGAGCTTGATCTCAGGACCATGACATGACCTAAGCCTAAATCAAGAGTCAGTTGCTCAACTGACTGAGCCACCTGGGTTCTCCCCAAATCTATAACCTTTTAAAGGTCTGATATTTTAGAAGTTTAAAAAGTAGAAGAGAATTTCATGAAGTCTCATTTTGGGGTATTGAATACATTTGTATTCTTTAATCAGGCGTTAATGAATCAATGATATTCACCTTTCCTTGCCCTCCAGGCCATGGCAATCATCAATGGCTCCCTCTATGTTTTTGGAGGGACAACTGGCTACATTTACAGCACAGATCTGCACAAACTAGATCTCAATACAAGAGAGTGGACACAACTAAAACCAAACAACCTGTCCTGTGATCTGCCAGAAGAGAGGTGAGGTTCTAGGATTAAAGCATATTTATTCTTTCTTGCTAAGTTTGCCTTTTTTCTGAATACTGCTAATATGGTTTGATGAAGACTCTTACAGCCTGGTTAAAATAGCCAACTGGCCGGTAGATCCCAGTTCAGCATTAAAGAAAGGTTGTCTGGTTAAGGAATGATATTTCCCCCTTAACCATAGATTTTTTTTCTCATAATATTTCCTTTTATATCTCATTTTTTCCTGCATTAGGAATAGTAACACTTTGAAGAAGAAACCAGTGGTAGCAAATGTAATTAAATACCATATTACAGATAAAACAATCACTTTCTAGTTACATCTTGATTTGCCTGCTTAACTTGCGTATTGGGATTCTTTGGCTCATTTGCTCGCAGCTGTATACCCAGAGAGCCTGTGGCACTCAATTCCCATAGTGGTACTCAGTGAATATTGATGGGGGTGGGGGAAGGGGGCATGGTGGTTGGATGGGTGGATGAGAGGAAGGGAGGACATTCATTTCAAGTGCCCTGTTAAGCATGCGGACATCACAGGGTGCTCCTAGCCACCTTCTGGGAGCAGTCCTAGGCCTTTCACTTTTCTTTCCTGCTAGGACTTGCCTCTTAGAATTAAACTCTGTGAAATACTTTTTTCCTCTCCAGTTTAAAAGCCAAGACAGTAAATACTTTTTTATTCACTTTGTCTAGATGAATCCAGTTATCTTTTCGTTTCCTTTAAACAAAATGGCCTAGAGGTTCTAAGGAAGGCTTTATCTTTGTTGTAGTATGGCAGTGGGCTGATGTTTGCAGAGCTACCATGTGAGGACTCAGGGGGGTGGGCTGCTGCTCGAATAATTTTGATGTAATTTATTTTATCAGCACCAGGGCCTTCAGGGAAAGGAGGAAATAGATTAAGTTTTCAAAGCATTTTCACATGGTTGCCTTCTTGAATCATTTTATGGACATATTATAAATTGTTTCAGCTTCTAGCTAGACTGCTTGGATAAAAGTCCTGGTAGGTGTTTCACATTATAATCAAAGTTCTATGTGGCAGAATTTTTCTGATATCTTTGTATCTATTAAATAAGTATCTTAATTTGAAAGTCCATACTGTGGGGTTTCTAATGAAATGTAGACAGATCACTCTTTAAAAACTCTGTAATAATTTCCCCCCTTATACAAAGTTATCACAAAAAGATTTTTAGAAAATCTGGAAAATACAAATAAGTAAAATGAAGAAAATGAAAAAATAAAATGTAAATCTAGAGATAGCTAGGGTTAACATTTTGGATCTATCTCTATAGTTATTTTCTGTGCATATTTGTGTATGTATAAATTTTTCATGGGATTAGAGCCTATCTGCTCTTACATAACTTTTTTTTTTTTTTTTTCAGTTAATGACATGGAAAGAAGTTCTTGATATATTAACTGTCCTCTCTGCCTACATTCTTACTGGTTGCACACTAATCCATTTTATGTCTATTCTGTAATTCATTTAACCAATTCACTATTATTAAATATTTAGATTATTTCTAACAATTTATTACTATGAATAATTATCCAACAAAAGCCTTATGGCAAAATCTTAGGTAGATCATTTTTCACTTCATTATAAACAGATTTTATGTATGTTTTCAGATACAGACATGAAATTGCACATGATGGGCAGAGGATTTACATCTTGGGAGGTGGTACTTCCTGGACAGCTTATTCCTTAAACAAGGTATATTTAAAAATAACAATAATGAGAGAGAAAAGGACAGAGAGAGGCATGTTTCATACTATGTAAGATAATTCTGTGACTATAGATACTTGAATTTTAGAACAGTTTCTTAACACCTGTTTGTTTTTTTTTAAGATTTTATTTATTTATTTGACAAAGAGAGATCACAAGTAGGCAGAGAGGCAGGCAGAGAGAGAGAGGAGGAAGCAGGCTCCCTGCCAAGCAGAGAGCCCAGACTCGATCCCAGGACCCTGAGATCACGACCTGAGCTGAAGGCAGAGGCTTAACCCACTGAGCCACCCAGGTGCCCTTTAACACCTGTTTTATGTTACATGCTCTTTATAACATATGGCCAAACTCTGTCCCTGATATGCTTTCCAGTTGACCATTATATTGATCACACTCTGAAAATACATGAGAGTTATCCCCGGCATAAGCTGGATGGGGAAGTGACTAAAAGGAAGAGATAGTAGCTCATATGGAGAAATTAATGAGAACTGGAACCACGATGCTCAGGATGTCACAGCTCTGTCATCGTCAGTGCTGTGTATCTAGAAAGAACTTTGCAAGTCTAGGACTATGCATCTGTAGGAAGCTGTGCTCTGATGGGTTTTTATTCATCTACTCCTGTGGCGTTGCTAAATCAACATCTCCCAGGAGAAATCTAGATTAGGTTACAGAGCCCCTGGGCTGTTTTGGCACTTTATAGGTCTTTTTCAAGTTTTATCAAAACTGCATTCTCATATTTTCTTATCAACACTTTCTTTCTGGTATAAAAATGATAAATGTTCATTGTAAAAAATGTGACAGTTGTAGAATTCCAACTGTTTTCTTTTTTTCTGTGATTAAAAAAAAGTTGGAATCCTATATCTGTTTAACTTTCAACTGTATCATTTAATGTTTTGCCTTCTTTTAGAATTAGGGAAGATTGGAGAAAGGCAAAAGAAATGAAGACTTTCCAACTAAGAATACGTGTTTGTATAGGCTGTTATTAAAAATCTGGTTTTCAGGCTAGCTAAATTACGTGTGTGATTCTTCTTTCTTTTTTTTCTCCCCAAGATCCATGCATACAACCTTGAAACGAACGCATGGGAGGAAATTGCCACAAAACCCCATGAAAAAATAGGTAAGTTTAAAATATTTTACTCACTTCTCTTTAATAAATATATTTTAATTTTTACTTGTTTTGAAGGGGGGAAGGTACTCTTATTGAGTTATATGACAAGTAACATATGTTATGCTGGTCTAATTATTATTCTTCCTCTGTAATTGTGCAGAGACTTTTAATGGGGATTGTTGTATTCTGTGGAAGCAGGGAAATGTGGGTGGGTTAGGAAGCAGACACTTGAATCAAGATCCACCCATCTTTTTGTGGGTAAAAGGACTTGGAAAAGCCACTAGTAACTCCTTCCCCTACCATCCCGTTTTGTTCCCCTGGTACCTTAATGCTGTACGGTTACAGTGAGACTTGGACGGCTTTATTTTAGTGTGAAATAAGGAAGGATTGGAAGGACTAGTCAGTGTTTGTTTAATGCAACAATGGGATTGTTTTAAGTGTTTAAGAGTTATTCCTAGTGTGTCTTTTACCATGGCACATCAGCGTTAGTCTTAGTTTTTCTGTGAATAATGGAATTTCTGTGTTTATTATGTGTTTGGCAGGATTTCCTGCAGCCCGAAGATGTCACAGTTGTGTTCAAATAAAAAATGGTAAGGTTTCTAAAGAACATTCTAGTTCCGTTTTTATAATTGTATGCGTTGAGAATGTCTTTATGTGTATATAAAGGGCATAATTTTGAGAAGAATCTATTTCTTATAGTCTAAACTTAAGGGAAATCCATAAAGTTATGCTTCTTTTAGTGTTTTTCATCAGGTACATGAGTGGGGTGTCTGGGTTCCCTCAGTTAACAGAGAACTCAAACACTGGCAATAAATAGGCTTTTCTTATACGGGCTGACCTTTCAGCACCCCACCCCACAGCTGTCTGTGGTTATGGTGGGTAATACTGATAATCTTGACATATAATTGAGACCTTGGTGGACATAGTATTAAAATTACAGTAACTCCTTCAGAGTGGTAGTTCATAAAGTTTATTCTGTCCTCTGTCTGATGCCATATAGGACTCTTAGCTCATTCTTTGGCTGTATTACAACAGAGGCATTGTATGGCTTCCCAAAGCAGCTGTGCCTACCTCGTCCGAGTGTGATAAATGACTCCTCTTTGGACAGCCCTCCTGTCTTCTAGTTTATAGCTTATTTTATAGTTTGGTACACCCCCTTCCATTTTTCCTGGGGGGAAGGTATGTATAAGAGAGTTTGAGAGCCCATATCCTTTCAGCAGTGTAGTGGGGATTTAACTAGGATTACGCTGCCATCTCCAGTACAGAGCTGCTTTTTATGATGCTTCTGCTTTCTGGATAAGATGTGTAGATCGTGGCGTTGTTCAGCTTTGCCTCTCGAGGAAGCAAAGCTATACTTTGCCTTGGCGCTAAACTTTTCTTGAATCTTAGCCAAAAGAGTTTCCAGTGTGTTTTATAGTTTAATTAAGTATTGGCTTGAGCTTGATCTAGACCTGAATGAAGACATCTCCTCATTGGATCCATTGAGGCCAGATACCGTACCCGTGGAATTCAGTCTTAGTTTGGGGCATTTCATTTGAATGTTACAAGCTGACCAATTATAGCTGTCTAACTTTACAAACACAAAACAACAACAATGATGAAAAACCTTTGATTTTTGGGAAGGTTGAAAGAAAGAACTGTGTAGATCAAATGGGGCTTCACACTGTCCTCCTTTGGCTGAAGAAAGCTTGGAAGAACCACTTTTATGCCCCCGAACTGAACGTTGCGGTGAATGTTTCTCCTCAGGTTAAATGTCTACATAGAGGACGTTTGTCTTTATGGGCAGACAAATATCCATCCTTTCTAGAACATTATTTGAAAGAAGAATTTGCAAACTGGTGGCCTGCAGTTATGTTTTGTCTGGCTCGTATGTGTCTTAAAATTTTTTGGATTAGCGGATAACACTTAAAAATCAAAATGTTTCCCTCAGAAAAAAAAAAAAAAAAAAATCCAGATTTCTAGCTCCTGTGAAAAAATCAGAAGATCTGGCTGTTGTGGGCCTCAAGTTCCACATGGTATCGGTCAGCTGGCGCTGCATCACCATCTCCCCCTGTAGAGTGTGTGCACTCCTGTTGGCTTATTTTCCCTGGACCTTCTTGTTCACTCACTTCCTGTGCCTGGCACCTATAGGTAATTGGATTTGAGGACCCAGGCATGAAGCTTGCTTAGAGACTTGCATCCCTGGTTCTAGCAAAGATTCCAGCACAGTGTCCGTATTTGATTGAGGGACAAGACAGGAGCCTCAGTCGTCTGTGCTGGAGGAGATGCCCAGAACTGGTCCCCTGTCAGCTCGCCGGGTGATCTACTACGAAACATGCTGTTGCCGTGTCTCTTTTCTTTTGTGTGATTTGGGGTCTCTCTTTCTTGATAGATGTGTTTATTTGTGGGGGCTATAACGGAGAAGTGATCCTGGGAGATATCTGGAAGTTGAATCTGCAGACTTTTCAGTGGGTGAAGCTCCCGGCTACCATGCCCGAGCCGGTTTATTTTCACTGTGCAGCTGTTACACCGGTAAGTTTTTGTTTCCTTACCTTCCTTACATAGTTGCAGGTGATAATTCCTTATTCTTTTCAGCAAAGAAATTCAGCAAAGAAAAGATAATTCCTTATCTTTTCAGCACAGTTAGCAAGAGAAAAGGATTCTGCAGTTAGCAATCTTGGGTTAAGAATGGGTTTCTACAACTTTCTTCAAGACACAGCTAGCTCTCCCTCTGAGACAAGGGGAGAGAATATACACAGTTTAAAAGCAGCAGAAATATGAAAGGAAGGCTGTGTGTGGCATTCAGGCCCTGACAGGGACAGAAAAGCCATCTTCTGGGAGGGCAGAATAACCCTATCCCCACGAAGCCTGTTGTTAAAGGTCCTACTAGTTTCACGAAGGCAAGGGCCTTTATTTTCATCTTTGTATTCCCAGTTTTTGGCACTGTGAATACTTCATATAATGTTAGTTTAATGTTTGCTGAAGTTTAAAAAAAAAAAAAAGGAAAGAAAAAGAAAAAAGCTACAGTTTTCTCCTAGTAGCTCATTCATTATTTAAACCCTTCTTGATCTCTGTGTTGGGATCGGTGAGAAATTCTTTTTTGCTTCACCTCATCTCAGTTTGGCCTAATGGGCAATTTTTTGCTGACTCTTCAGCCTCAGTATCTGTTTCTTTCCCATTTGAATTTGTCCTCTTTTGCCTGCCATTTGTTCACAGGCTGGTTGCATGTACATTCATGGAGGAGTGGTGAACATCCATGAAAACAAACGGACTGGGTCATTGTTTAAGATCTGGCTGGTGGTACCTAGCCTGCTGGAACTGGCATGGGAGAAGCTGCTTGCGGCCTTCCCTAACCTAGCAAACCTCTCCCGAACACAGCTTCTGCACCTTGGACTCACACAGGGACTCATCGAGCGCTTGAAATGAGGATTTCTGGACTGTTCATTGATACTGGAAATGTTAATTTAAAGAGACTCCTTTATTTATGGGCAGTGTAGAATGTGCTACAAAGAGGATTGGTTACCCTGATCAAGGCCTTATTCAGAAAATACATCAGATGCCTTTCTGTAAATTGGTTTTAAGTTTATGGAAATCTCACTTTCCCTTGTGCTTCTTTCTTTGCTTCTCTCCCTCCTGCCCCAACACACACACACACATACTCACATACTCCCTCTTCCTTGATGGAGTTGAGGGAAAGTCTGAAGGTACCTTAATAATGTTGTGAATCAAGATAGGATAATTTTTTTAAAGGAACTCTGAAACTATGACCATGTTAGCCAATGCTCTACAAATTAAAGAAGCATCATTGACAAAAAAATAAAATTTTTAAATATTTAAGTCTAGCCACAACAATGAGAAGTTTCAGGATAGAACAAGAAGGCTAACCTTGAGAATCGTGCAGGTTATATGCAAACCTAGATGTTTAACTTACTGTTTTCCAAGATGCTGCTAATTGAGTAGCTGGGTCTGGTGGCCCCACTGGTTGACGTCTTGCTGCATAGATACCCAAACCCATCCTTTGACTTTGGAGGAAAAGTCAAGCAGCTCAGCAACTCTTGATTAGTGATTTCTTTTCTCATCCTTATGGTGCCAGCAATGGTTAGATTTGGCTTGTCACAAGGCTTATGTTTGTGTTGTAGTTGTGTGGTTTATTGTGGCTCTTAGAAATTATGGCACCAAGAACGCTTCAAATCAAGGAATTTATGGTGGTCAAAGTTCTTCGTTCTGGGCAGTTTCAAAATTCTCCTGTGCTTATTCCTGGTTTCAAGTATCTCTTTGACTTCTTCATGGGGGGGACTTGTAGACCCTAAATGTGTGGCATAAATGCCATGGGACATAAAGAAGCTTGTAAGAGGCCAGAGAAGAGCAGGGCAGGGAGGGCCTCAGCGCCAGACTGTGAGGCCCAACGGTCATATTGGCCACTTTCTTTTCACAGCTCTTTCTTTTCTGACACTATACACCTGCCATTTTCTCAGGCAACAGGTTTTATCTCTGGAAAGTCAACTGGTCCTTGATTTTTCCCTTAGTTTACTGTCTCCCTTTTTTGTCTGCTTTTAATGTGCACGGTGCTGTAATTGTCTAGTTATTGGATAAAAGGTCTTGGTGGGGTGGGGGAAGCCACAAGTCATCCTTCCCGATGAACTAAGTATCATTTTAAAAACTAGCATGAGGAAGGAATGAAACTGAGGATCATTAGTTTTTTGGTGTGAAGTTTTAGTTCTGGGTTTTTGTTTTGTTTTGTATTTTAACTCTAAGAAAGGAGTGACCTAAATATTCACTTCTTTGCCATCAGGCTGCTAGATAGTTGAACAAGTCACTAAGATGTGAGCATTTGGAAGTCCTCAGGTGCTCGCCAGGTGCTGCAGGTGTATGAGAAGGCACAGTGCTGATCATCCCATCGGTCACCTCACAGCAGGAGACTCAGATGGGAGATTTGGGACACATTTTTTCCTTTAAGTGCCTCTTTTCCACTTAGCTTTTAAAGTTACTCTTCTTTTTTCCTTCATCCCGGAAGGGATCTCTTTAGCTCATGTGTGGATTTAAAATCACTTTTTGAGTTGTGGCTAAAGTTACCATCCATTGTTGAGTTCCGGGGAAGAGAAAACTGTGGTCTCTAGACTTGGACTTTTAACTTCCATGCCTTATTAGAACATCCCACCCATGTTGGGTTGAGTTCATGGTGCCCATAGTCTGCAAGGTCTTAGAATACCACTCCCCTGTGAGTTTGGGTCCTTTTGGGGGGACTGAGGGGTAAGGGCCAGAGGAGGAGAAGGAGCAACTCCTCTAGAGGTCCCACCCCCGTCTTGCCATGACTAAGTCTGTTTGACATTTAGCCTCTTACCACCCACTGCTTAGCTTACTCCAGTGAGGAGCTCTCTCCAGAGCAAGTCAGTTTGAGCAGCACCATGAGTTCAAGACAAGGCTTTGCTGCATGACTCCAGCCTGGTCTCTGGATATTTGGTGGAATATATCCAGTTCAGTAAGCTGTGCTGTCTAGGGTGGTAAAAGGATTTTTGTCGTGGACTTATATAGGGACCAAAGCCTGAATGCTCAGCCTCTGTTCTTAGCTTCCCATGCTCCTTGGGAAGTAAGCAGATCTCTAGCTTTGCTACACTGGAGAGCTAGAAAGAGAGTCTAGTTCAATCCACACTTGCTAGCAAAAAAGGATTTAAGCCTTCTGAGGGCAGTCTTCTTTGAGGTAGACTTTTGGAGGCCTGACATCCAAGACCTTGTATGTGATGTTTTTATAAAAGTACATATCCTTGGTCTAAAGTGTCTTCTTTTAATATAATCCTAGTGAAAAGGATGTGGTGTGACCAGCTCAGAGTGCTATAGAACCACACATATGCACATGTTCTGGATGCCAAATGAGACTGTGTGTATGATGACTTAAATGTACATGACTAGAATTTTATATAGGGGGTCCCCAGCCATTTAGTATACCTGTAACCAGCACCCTGAATTCCTGACACTGTTACTTGGTTTAGGAAAGTTTATGCCTGCTGCTTCTCTGCCTCTTTGAGGTACTCCCTGCCATCTTACTGCAGTCCTGTAAATTGAAGTGCAATATAATAGAAACACATATGAATATATACAGATTATATATAGGGTGTAACTATAAAGCAGGTAGACTACTTTTTTCTAATCTGCCTTGGGGAAGCCAGCTCATTGCTTTAGAGTCAACTTATATCAAGAATGTGAGATGTGATCAGCTAGCATAGACCAACTCTTGGTCAGTCTGGATCTTCAAGTCTGTGTTTTCTTACTCCAGCTCTTAAAGACTTTTTATTCCTTGGGTTTGTTAGAATTGAGACTTTTCCCCAGTCATCTCTGTACTATCTCATGTGTGCGTATCTTCCTACATTTCTTTGCCCACAAAAAGGGAAGTCTACCTGTAAGGAATTTCTTAAATGGAGAATTAAAGCCCAATATTTAATACTACCAGTTCTCCCATGTATATACTAATTTATCTGTGAACATAATACATTATTAAATGAAGACGATGATGCTTTCTTCATTTAATAAAATATTTTCCACATTCTGGAAAATCGATAAACCAATATAGAGTAGATGGAAATTTTAACTGTTCTTCAGGGGCCAAACTGAAATCCTTTCCACCGGCAGAATTTTTTTTTCAGGGCCCTAGTGACTTGGTATAAAAATTTGCTCTAAATTATTCGTTTCCATTACATAGCTAGATTTAAACGTATAATAATAAACATTAACTTTTCTAAGCAAAAGGTTTATTAACAGTGACCTTTGGTTACCCAGGGTAGCTAGGGTAAAGCACAGATAATTGAAATTCATAATTAATCAGTGTTTCAACTTTTCTATCAAACAATTGATTCATTTATATTCTTCCTCCCTAGCCCTTTCCCACAAGCACCTCCTTTTTAGTGGAGTGGGGCTAATAAGTAGTTAGAAATGAAAAAGAAGAATCACGGAGGGCTAGAAACCAGCAAGCATATAAGCAGCCCTATTAGCCGTACTTGTCAATTTGATGACAGCTGTTGAACGCTAAAATTAGGACCCACGGGTGGTAATCCTGAGTTGAGATGTTAACTCTTCACTCCTCTGCTTTGGCGTAGTGTTCCTGCCCTGAGTTCTAGGCTGTCTCTCCTCTAACCACCAAAGAGCTCTCAGCGCCTATGGGAAGAAGCAGCTACTATGTGTGAAGCTGAGGAAATCCCATCATTTGAACACATTTCTCTGGCTCTTGACAAATACTTGCATTTCCTCTGTTCTTGCAGGAGCCTTATTTTCCCTTTGGAAATACCCTTTCCAGCCATATAGCGTGGCATGTAGGAAAGGTTGAATTATCCTGGAAGTCTGTGTTGGTCTTCATTCTGTAAAAGCGGTTTGTTTTTATTGTGGTCTTACGAATGTTTAGGAAGTGGCACTGTTACTCATTTGTCTAGCTGCCAGCACTCTGATGTAGCACAAAAAGCCATTTTCCTTCTCTTCATTGTTCTGGCATCGAGCTCCAGGACGGATGAGGGTTTATGGTCCCGTGATCATGAGCTCCCCAGACTGGCCTCTGATAGCTTCAAGTGCTTTGGTTCCCCAGATTCCTCGGGGCCCCCCGGAGCGTTGGCAGTGCCTGAGGCGGGCTCGGCAGGGCTCCGTACCCTCCGCGTGTGTGTGTTGTGCAGATCGTGCCGGTGACGGCGTTCCCCTTCTGAGGTCACTGGATTTGCCAGAAAGCGAGCTCTTCTCTTACCTGGGGTTACAAAAAGAAGTTCTGAGGTGTGCTTCAAAAGTGGTACCATCTTCTTAGTCTAATTTTCATGATTTTATCTTTTTTTTTTTCCACTTGCTAGAAGTGTTTTAAAGGTCCTGCTCAGTCAGTGTACAGGGTGAGTCAGGCAGTTCACCAAGGTGTAGTAGTAATTGCTGTTTTACTAGTGGCACATTTAGAATACAAAGGAGGCATCAGAAGCAACACTGACTTTCTCCAGAGCCACTTCCTTGTACACAGAGTCTGAGCAGGGACAGCGCCAGGCATCTCCCTGTAAAGGCACCTGCCGATGAGGATTTGACTGGAAGAACCTAGGCAAGAAAGGGAAACCTGTCACGCAGTCTCTGAGGGCAGGCCTGGGCTTGGCTCTCCATACAGGGTGTGCTTAGGCCACACACGATGCTTGCCTTACTTTTCAAGCTATTTGCCACAGTCCTGTTCCATAGTGTGGAAGTCCTTTTGCAGTCTGGTGTGCATGCCATATGGTCAGGACAGCTTCTCCACCTTACCTGGTTTCCTACAGGCAAGTAGGAAAAATAGTGAATTTACCCGAAAATGTCCAATCTGTATTTATGTACCTTGTCAGTGTTTTGCTGTTGGTTTTCTAAAAACAATCTGATCAATAAATCTTATCCAAATCGATTTGGCGCAAGGCTACCTTGATTGACGGTCATTTGCGTGTATGTGAGCTCACCGCTGGGACGGAAGCCTCGGTCCACCCACCTCCGCCGCTCCTTTCCCGACCCACAGGGCCCACTTTTCTTTGTAATATCTGTGAGTCATCTGCCTTCCACCGCTGCCTGCTGTGGCTCCTTCCCTCTGCTCACTGTCTGGAACTCCTGGACACACAGCCGCCCCCTCAGCAGAACGCTGTCCCCCTCAGGACATCAGCAGAAGAGTGAGCGACCATGGGGGCAGGGCACGCTCCCTTTTCCTTTCCCTGTCCCACCCTGCGTACTCCCCGAACTACCACTAGCCGAGTTTGTGTGGATGTGTCAAGACATTTCCGAACAGGTGGAGGAGCTATAAGGAAATTCAAGGGAAAATGTGAATCTTTACATATGGAGTCACAACTGTTTACGATTCAAGGGAAGAGACCCAGGAGGAGCTGAGCCCTTCGCAGGGGTCCCTTAGGGATGAAACCACAGTTCCCAGTTCTGGCCTTGGTCTTCCAGATGCTTCTTTATCCAAAACCTCTGCTTTGGTTTCGCTTCACCGTCTACTAGGATCCCTCTCCCAGCAGTGCTTTTCTGCGAGCTCCGAAGTCTGGCATCAGTGTGGACATTCCAAGTCTGGTCACTTGTAAGGTCTCCCGTCCAGAACTGCACACATGCCTCTTAGCTTTCAGTGTTTCTATCGACAAACCATTGGATTAAATATACCCTCTGGGGACTCATAATCTTAGATATTACAATATAAGCCAACGAGAGGAAAACATGTAATTTCTACCCCTTAATGTATAAGGTACAGTTAATACACTTACTCGGCAGAGCAGTCTTGTTTCCCTTGCTTTCCTTCTCCTACCTCTTCTGAGGTCTCCCCTGAAACCTACCAGGAATAAGAAATGGACCCTATACCTTTTCCACTTCCGACCAGCCAGAGCTTTGAAATGAACTCTTGTTTGTATCTGATTCGGTTCTTAGTTAAGACCCAGCTTGGGTCGGGTGGGATGAGGTTTCAGTGGCTTAGTCGGTCTGGGGGGTTTTCTTCTTCCAGTTCCATGGATAAAATTCGAGTTTGTCAAAATGCTGTCACTAAGCCATTATAACTGAACAGTTCTCTTATGGTTAATCTTCTGCAGTGATTGCTTGAGGGGAGAGAACATTGATAAAACCATCCAGTTTCCACGTGGTTCGTGTGAAGAACTAAATTTTTAATTCTATTTAATTTTAACTTACTTAAACGTGAACAGTCACACACGGCTAGTGGCTCCCGCAGCACAGCTCTAGAAGGGAGTGATCTGGAGAGTTGGGGGACCGAAGCTTAGCTCTGGGCTCAGTCGGTGTTACTATGTGGCTTAACTCACATGTGAAGTGCTCTGAAGGATGCCTGGCACCGAGGAAGCGCAATTGGGTGTTTACTGCTACTGCTTTCTAGCTGCTGTCGTAAGAAATGAAGATGAAGTATTTCCTCAAAGTTACAAAGTTAACCAGTAAAGAAACTAAGAGGATGAGACGGGAGGTTGGGTGGTTATATAAGTGAGCTAAATCCTCATCTTCCATAGCAGGAACGTAATACATACAGTGTCTCAAATAAATAAATAAAGCAATAACCAGAAAAGCGTATTAATTAGAGGCATATAGGAAGGTATCAAAAACAAAACAAAAAACAGCCCGTAGAGCTAACAGGAGCAAGATGGCCTGGGAGGTGTGATGGGCCAAAGTAGGGACTGCTGGATTTTTTAAGTACGTTCATGGTTTTTTGTTCATTTTTCCCCTTTTTTCTCCTTTATAAAGCCTAACCCTTCACAGCCCTTTGGATTGAGGCCTTCTTCAGGATACTGTGATTCTGGGTCCCTTCTGACCAAATCAGGCTGTAAAACACTGGGTAATGCAAAAGGTAGGGCTAGAGTATTAGTATATATATATGTGTGTATATATATATATTTTTATTTTATTTTATTTTTTTTAAAGAGAGCGAGTGCAGCTCACGCGAGGGGGAGGCAGGCAAAGGGAGAGAGAGAATCTCAAGCAGGCTCCACAGGGCTTGATCTCATGACCCTGAGATCATGACCTGAGCCAATCAAAAGTCAGGCGCTTACTGGACTGAGCCACCCAGGTGCCTCAGGAGTATTAGTGTTTTTAATTTCTTTATTGATTAAGTCATAGCTTGACTAGTATTTGGAAATCTGATTTAAAAGCCAATCTTGGGAGCTAGTAGGAGGAAAAAAGGCAGGGGAGGGAGAGAATTTAAAAACAAAACACCAGTCTCTCAAGGTTTAGACATGGTTTTATTCTGTTGCCCTTCCTCGCCATGCTGTCCATTCATAGAATCAAGCAAGAGCATTACTTTGGAGGCTTTTTCTTTCCTATATTCCACAGTGGGGTGAGAGGAGACGGAGGGCTTCTGAGCGGTACACGGAGCAGTGCCAGCAAATCCGCCCATCCTGTACAGGCCTGGGGGTCTGGCCCCACAGTCTCCAGTGGAGCAGTGAGATGCTTTTCTGATTCTCAAGTATCTGAGCGTGTCTCTGAGCTCCTGCCCAGCAGCCAGCCTCCAGGACGGCCTGGGCAGCTCTGGTAGGAAGACAGGCAGCAGCAAGGCACATGCAGGCAGGGCAGTAACCTGCGCTATGGAGGACAGAAGGACAGGGACAGGTGGGAGCTCTGGCCACTTACTATTTCGGAGTCCACTGCAGGCCGCGAGCTGTACAGCCCGAGTGCAAGTGGCAGCTGCGAAAGGAAGAAAAAGCAGCTAAGGTTCTGTCCGTGTCGCCTCAGAGAGGACAGACTGGTCAGTTCATCCTGGCTCTCGTGGCTGAGGTGGCCCTCCCTGTGACTCTGCCAACCATGTCGACAACATCTCCCCCACCGGACAAGAGCAAACTTCTGTGCTCTGGCGACCGCGCAGGAATACGTGCAGACCTCCAGGGTCTTGGCTCCTCCCTGAGCCTCAGGCTGGAAGACAAGGCGGAGTGTGCCCTGGGACAGCCAGGATCCCATCACGGGTCAGCGCTGGCACCTGCCCCTAGCTCCCCCTGCGCGGCCGACTCCCTGGAAAGAGGCCGACCTCCCGCCCACAACCGTGGGATCCCTAAGAACCGCAACTTGGAGATCAGTCAGAGCGGCCTGCACCTGCGGGGCGCCCTGCTCCCCCCACCCCCCAACCTCAGAGCCCAGCGTCGGGCTCCCCGCGGGCTCCACCGCGCGTTCTCACGCGCCTCCCTCCTCCGCACGCCGGGACTGCAGGGTAAGCCTGGCGGGCTGACTCCCGCGCCGACGGTTACCACCTCCGCGAAGCCCACCGGAGGCTGGCCCTGCCCGCAATCGCCCCCCGCAGAACGGCCACCCTGGGGGCTGTGGAGCCCCCGGCTGGGGGGGGCGAGCCAGGCCCCGGCCGGGACAGCCTCGTGCCTGCGACCCCACAACGCCAACGGCCCCGACCCAGAGCCTTCTTGGCCTACCCCTGGCGGGCGGCGGGCGGCGGCGGAGCTCGGCCGGGAGGGGGCGCTTGGCCCCCGGCCCGGAGAAGGGAGCGGGCGAGGCGGAGGCCGGGGCCGGCGCGCGCCCGCTCGCACCCCGGACTAACTGAGCACCTAGTAGGCGCCCGCGGCCTGCGGGGAGCCGGCGCGGCGGCCGGGAGCACGCGTGACTGCAGGCAGCTTCCGAGGGCGGTGGGGAGCGGGGAGACGGTCCCGGGGAAGGCCGCTAGCGAAGCTGGGGGAGCGACTCCGAGCTGCTGGACACAGAAAAGTCAGGGAGAGCCTCTCGGAGGCCGCAGTGAACATGCACCAGGAGCCAGAAAGCGCGCGAGGGACACTGTCACTACACCGGGGCCGGGCATTCCAGACAGGGCCCAAACCCAGCTCCTGGAGTCTTCCGGAAGGGGAAGAAGCAGGTGGCAGCAGAACGGGGAACCCAGGGGAAGAGGCATGGGAGGCAAGGAAGGGGAGGCAGGCTGGGCGGATGATAAAGAGCTGGACACATAGTCCGGTTTTTATCCTAAGAACAACTGGAAGCTGGAAGCCAGAGACAGGACGAAGCGATCCCTCGGGCTGCCGCGGGGAGGGTGCAGGAGGAAGCAGGGCCCTCTGCTAGGGGGACTTGGCAGGGGTCCGGGCAGGGTGAGGGTGCTTTGGGCCAGGACACAGAGCGGGGCTGGATCTCAGCTCACGTCACTGCTCACCCTGGGCCGGCGCCCTTGGGTACTGAGCAGAGGCCCAGCAAGCCCTGACGGTAGGAGAAAGGCCTTGCTAACAGCCTGCACCGGCAGGTAGGCGGCTGGGGTAGGAGAGGAGAGCAGGCTCAGGTGGAACCTGGGGCGGGGTGCGGGGGGGCAGCTACACAGTAGCCTCCAGATCCGCCCCCCCCCCCGCTCGTGCTCTCTGAGTGCCCAGAGCCTGCATCCGTAGCCCACGCCTAGTTCCAGAGCCTCTCGGGAGTGAAGCGGGAACCGCTCCGAACCAGAAAGATCTGGTTTAGAGCGGCTGCCTTTCCCTCCGCCCTCTCCCCCACCCGCGCCCTCCCTCTCCTTCAGCGACTGGCTGGTTTCTGCCGCAGTCCCTGACCAAGGTAAACAGAAGAGGAAAGAGGGAAGAATGCTCTGTTTCCTTGGCAACCTAGAGGGCAGTCGATATGGTTCTCCGGGATATGCGTCAGGGGAAGAAAAGGCTCACTAGAAAGGCAACATGGAGACGGGCCCGTTCACCATGCACAGGGTGGGGGATTGTTCTGGAACACGGTGAGGGCCTGACTGAAAGGAGGAGGGTTTGAGAGGAGTCCGGCGCCATCAGTGCAGTGGCAGAGGAACAGGAGGGCTGGGGGACACACCAAAAAAGCAGCCCTGCACACTGTTGCAACAGCTGTCCGTCAGTGGCTCAATCCGCACACCCAGGGAGCGCAAAACAGAGATGGCAGAGATCTCAGAACCTCCCCAGATGCACACCCGGCTGTCCCTTTCCAGAAAATCCGTCCATGGGGCAGGCCGGTCAGCCAAAGGGCAGCCACAGAGGTCGGACCCAGAGCCTCAAGGCCAAAGACAGGTTTTGTCTGAAACAGAGAAGCCCACTGTTCTCCAGCTGCAGAGTTGGGGGTGGGGGGCACTGCTGCCCCATCTGTGCTCCCCTCAGAGACCTCCCAGGCTCTCCCTGAACCTCCCTCAGACTCCTGGGAGGTTGGCAACTCAGTGAGGCATCATGACTGTGGAAAAGGCATCTTTTTGGTGAAGGGGTGAGTGTGATGGAATAACAACAGCTTCACAGGATTACGGGCATGGTGGTTCCAGGGGTGCCCCCCACCCCTCCAGAGGACAAGGGCTGTCCATTTTCATGTCACTGTCCTGCTGCTGACTACAACTCTCCCTCGCAATGAGGACGTCTCTCAGGAGCAACCTGTTGGCATCAGAAACCTCTTCTGTTTTCTAGGCTTCATATTAGATTCATGAGAAACTTGCTCTACCTCAGGAATTGGCCTGAAGGTTTGTGGGGGGCCTCTCACCTGTCCAGGCAGGGATGGGAGAAAATCCGGGACAGAGGGAGGTGGGAGGTGGTAAGCTTCCTGTTCCCACAAAGCGGAAAGAACCTGGATGGCTTCAGCCCGGAGAAGCAGCAGCAACAGCAATGATTTTTGGGAAACTAGAGGGAGGTGCCTCGGTTTCCCCCTGCAGGCATATAGAGAATCCTGTCAGGGGGACTACAGGCCCAGTAAGTGCTCACCCACACGTTGTACAGCCCATACCCTTCTCTTAGCACAAGCCCTCAGACGCTGTGGTCTGCGTGGGAGACGCCTTCAGGACAGAACCCAGGGGTAGGAGGGAACACCCGCGGAAGACAGACTTGACAGACGTGCTTTTCCCTTGCAAAACACCCAGAAGTGCCAGGTTTATTCAGCTCTTTCCATGGCCTATAGATTCCAAACTTCTGTAACCTTAGCTGCCACCACTGCCCCTTTGCTCATTCGATTCCAGCTCCCCTTTGCTGTTCCTTGACCAGGTAGGCTCCCACATCAGGTCTGTGGCACTGGCTGTGCCCTGGAAGTCTCTTTCTCCAGTATCCATGTGGCCGATCTCACACCTGCAATTCTTTACTCAAATGTCACCCCCTCGGGCCCCTGGGTGGCTCAGTAGGTTGGGCCTCTGCCTTCGGCTCGGGTCATGATCCCAGAGTCCTGAGATCAAGTCCCGCATCGGGCTCCTTGCTCAGCGGAGAGCCTGCTTCCCCCTCTCTCTGCCTGCCACTCTGCCTACCTGTGATCTCTCTCTGTGTCAAATAAATAAATAAATAATCTTAAAAAAAAAAAAAAAAAAAAGGTCACCCTCTCAACAAGGCAGAGCCAGGGCAGGGGTGAATGAGGTGAGAGAGACAACATGGTCTTCCCTGACCCCTTGGTTCAAAATTGTATATTGCTACCCTCACTCGTTCTCCCTCATCCTCTCCCCACAGAATGCGACACCCTCTCACTTGTAATTTCTCTTGTTTGTTGTCCGACTTCCCTTATTAGAATGGAAGCGCCAGGAGGGCAGGCATTGTCTCTGTCCTGTGCTGGGAGGTCTCCACCACTGCTGAGATGCTCAGGAGGTGCACTGGGAGGAGAGGGGATGGCGGTGGGGACAAGGTGGGAAGGGACCCGCCTCTTAGAACCACACAGGCTCTTCTGTCCTGCAACCAGGAGCTCCGGTCCTTCTGCCTCATGAGGCTCCCGTTGTTCAGTCCCCTAGAGCGAAGGGACAAGAGCAGGTCCTAACAGTCCGTCAGACAAACCCCCCACTTGCGGCGTGTCACCTCCAATTTCCTGCCTGCCTGCCTCTTTCCCAATTGACCCGAAAAATTCGGACAGCTTTTATTGCTTTTGGCAAAAAACTGCCATTAAGATTTACAGAGCCCAAAGCTGGTGTGGTGTAATCTTCAGAGTAATTTACACAGTGAGTTTCAAAAGATGGAAAGTTAGCAGTTCAGAGGTAATTTCATAGAAAGGATTATCAGATTAATCACTGTGTCGATTTAATAGTTGGTGTCTCAGATAATTAATTAGCTTTCTTGGGAGTCAGCAAGGCAAAAGGGACTCTAAGAGGAATAAAAACGGCTGTGTCAGACAGTACGTGTGTTTTGGGCAATAGATCTTGAGAGAATCCTCGTCGGAATTACCCCGTGCCGTGTCTGGCGAGGCTTCTGTGGCTCAGAGACATCACAAGAGGAGAAAAGCTCTGGGCGCGCCCAAGTCTCCCTGAGACCCGCGGATGGAGGCTGGTCTACACCTGCTGGGTGAGGCTGCCCCGCCACCTGTTGAATTGTCCTGTGACACCTGGAAAATGTGTCTAACCGCGCCGTGCGTTGACAGGCTGCTCTGGAGGGAGAGCCGGGTGTGACTTGCAGCCGGCCTGTGAAGTCACCTGTGAGAACTCGGGGATGGAACATAATCAGCGCGGCTGGGCCACTGTCATGGCAGTCAACGGTTCCATCGCGACGAAGCCCTCAGTCAGCCGCCACGTGTCAGGGCAAGGCTGTGTCTTCAGTGGGTGTTATGGGTTACATTTGCCCCCCCGCCACCCCCCAAAATATGTTGTGGTCCTGATCCCTCATACCTCAGAACGTGATCATATTCAGAGACAGGGTCTTTTTTTTTTTTTAATATTTTATTTATTTATTTGACAGAGAGAGATCACAAGTAGGCAGAGAGGCAGGCAGAGAGAGAGGGAGAAGCAGGCTCCCCGCTGAGCAGAGAACCTGATGCGGGGCTGGATCCCAGGAACCTGGGATCACGACCAGAGCCGAAGGCAGAGGCTTTAACTCACTGAGCCACCCAGGCACCCCCAGAGGTCATCAAGTTAAAAACGAGCTCACTGGAATAGGTCCGAGTCCAGTATGACTGATATCCTTATAAAA
>PISX010000941.1:60468-225517 GCA_004024625.1 Mellivora capensis
ATTTATTTATTTGACAGAGAGAGATCCCAAGTAGGCAGAGAGGCAGGCAGAGAGAGAGGGAGAAGCAGGCTCCCCGCTGAGCAGAGAACCTGATGTGGGGCTGGATCCCAGGAACCTGGGATCATGACCTGAGCCGAAGGCAGAGGCTTTAACCCACTGAGCCACCCAGGCACCCCCAGAGGTCATCAAGTTAAAAACGAGCTCACTGGAATAGGTCCGAGTCCAGTATGACTGATATTCTTATAAAAAGAGTGTATCTGGGTGCACCTGGGTGGCTCAGTCGTTAAGCGTCTGTCTTCAGCTCAGGTCATGATCTCAGGGTCCTGGGATCGAGCCCAGCTTTAGGCTCCCTGCTCAGCAGAAGCCTGCTTCTCCCCTCCCATTCCCCCTGCTTGTTTTCTCTCTCTCACTGTCTCTCTCTCTCTCTCTCTCAAATAAATAAATAAATAAATAATCTTAAAAAAAAAAAAAAAGCGTATCTGAAAACCCACCCACGCACATGCAGGGAGAATGGGACGTGAACGTGAAGGCAGATAATGGGGTGATGCTTCTAGAACACCGAAGATTGCCAGCCAAGTACCAGAGCTGGGGGAGGAGCAGGGAACAGATTCCCCCTCACAGTCTGAGAAGGCACTGCTGACACCTTCCTGGATCTTGGACTTCTAGCCTCCAGAACTGCGTGGTAATAAACTTCTCTTGTTTAAGCCACTTAGTCTGTGGTACTTTGTTATGGCTGAATTAGTAAATAATTCAGCAGGGCATCATGGAGACTTGGGAGTCATCATTCTTAAGATTCCTGTAGGATGCCTGGGTGGCTCAGTGGGTTAAAGCCTCTGCCTTTGGCTCAGGTCATGATCCCAGGGTCCTGGGCTCGAGCCCCGCACTGGGCTCTCTTCTCGGTGGGAAGCAGCTCTCTGCCTGCTTCTGATCTCCGCCTGTCAAATAAATAAATAAAAGTTTTTTTTAAAGATTTTATTTATTTATTTATCTGACAGACAGAGATCACAAGTAGGCAGAGAGGCAGGCAGAGAGAGAGGAAGGGAAGCAGGCTTCCCGCAGAGCAGAGAGCCCGACACGGGGCTCGATCCCAGGACCCTGAGATCATGACCCGAGCCAAAGGCAGAGGCTTTAACCCACTGAGCCACCCAGGCCCCTAAATAAAATCTTTTTTTTTTTCAAAGATTTTATTTATTTATTTGACAGATACAGATCACAAGTAGGCAGAGAAGCAGGCAGAGAGAGAGAGAGAGAGAGGAGGAAGCAGGCTCCCTGCTGAGCAGAGAGCCTGATGCGGGGCTCAATCCCAGGACCCTGGGATCACGACCCGATCTGAAGGCAGAGGCTTTAACCCACTGAGCCACCCAGGTGCCCCTAAATAAAATCTATTTTAAAATTTTTTAAAAATGAGAAAAATCTGCCCCCAAACTTGTGAAGATGAGACACAAGAAGAAATTTGGGGTGACCTGGAAAGTGCCAGAACATTGATAACTGTATGGTTAGAAACTTCCTGGGCAATTGGCACCACATTTAACAGCCTGGAAGAAGTTCTGGTCCTAGACTCGAGAGCTACGCTGCCCACCCAGGTGCCACTCACTCTATTCACCCCCAAAGTCTCTTACTGACCTTCCGAGGGTGTCTGGGGTCTGCTTCTCGCCCTTCAGGGAGGATGATCTTCCTTACTACTGCTTCTTCTCACCACCGTCTGGCCACCCTAACCCCTGTAGCCTGGGGTGCTCCTGGGAGGATGATGGCCAGTTCTTTCAGAAAGGGGACTAATGGCCAAGATGCCAATGACCCACCAAGTCTGCTTGAGGTATCCAGCCATTAGAAGGGGACAGAGCTTCCATGGCTATGAAAGAAGATTCTACAGGCTTCCACAGGCTGTGGAAAAAGAGTCTGAGGAGGAGAAGGAGGTGAGAGGGGAAGCCAGCCAAGTGGCTCGAGCCTACAAATGTATCCTTCAATGGGGAGATTTACCTCAGACTGCCTCTTCCTCCACGCCCCTCTTGGCGAGGAAGAGCCTGAGCCCCTGCCTCACAACACCTCAGAGTGCAGAGCCCAAGCCCCAGGTCCAGGTTCTATCCTGCCTACTGCAGTGTCTTTCCCGCTCCCCTTTGCCTCTGTTTCCCAGGGACACAGCTGGTGGAGCAAGAGCTAGTCGGCCATTGCCAGAGGAGGCTATGTGGGAATTTAGGGGCTGCCTCCCAGGTCTACACACGTAAGCTCCCTCTCAGTGGCTCCTTGAAAAAGGGAAATCCAGCCTGTGCCACCAACGCTCTTCTCTCCCCTCTCCCCAACCATCACCTGCTGGGCACCTTGCCTGCTCTCTGTCTTTCCTTCGAAGATTTAAGTTTAGATTCTCCTCATGAAAGCAAGATGGCTCCAGGAAGAGGACGGTAAGTCCTAGACTTGGACCTGGAGGAGGAATTCAACCATTTCTTGTCTTTTCAACCGTGTAGTTTATTTCCTGCTCTTAGGCTCTCCCACGTTTCTCCACTGGGACCCTTCTGTGGTGCCTTGAACTGTCAGCCATCCCCAAAGACGCCATGTTGGAATTCTGGGCCTTTGGAATGGGGAAGAGAGGAGGCTGGTCTAGGGTGGAGGCAGTGGGATGCAGGAAGCAGATGATATATTAGATACAAGCTGTTTGGGGGGAACAAATTTTCTTATTTAGGGAAGTAAATTTTTTGTAAACTTGGATCCTAAAATGGTGTAATTGCTCACTCTTCCCCAGGAGGGAAGTCAAGCCCAGATGGCGTGATCTGTTTCCCAGGCACTCTGGCAAGGTCATTGGAAGGGCCAGCTGGCGGCTTTCTTGTTATTGTAGAGTTATTTTATTCTTTAACATTTTACTGATTAAAGTCCTTAAATCTCAAGAGGCCAGATGGAAGCCAAATAATATAGCTCTTCTGGTTTCCTTTTAATGAGGTCAGGGTTGGGTGAGTCCTCGGGTAGGACAGAGAGGGAGAAGCCGTCTGCTGGGTGCCCTGGGACTGGCTGTCCAGAGGCTTGCTGTGCCATGATTTCTTTGATCCTCTTCCCTGTTGTCAGTCCCTATCTTCCAGAAGACTCTCGTAATGGTTTCTGTAGGACTTTGTGCTTCACAGGCTTCAGTTAAAATTTGACTCAGCTTGGAGGAGGGGGAGAGGGGTGAGACCAAGAAGCCTGCCAAGATGTTTGACTCTTAAAGCCCCCAGGTCCCACCTGAGGCCTTGGCATAGGAGCACGGAGGGGGCACCGAAGATGTGCTGGCCCCTTCCCTAAGTCCTGCTGCCAACGAGGAGATGCAGTGTCACATCCTGCTCTCTTCAGAAGAGCTCTGAGCAGCCCAACAGCAGCAGGGCGCACCCCGTTCTGCTGGGATCGAAGGGCCTGAGCCCATTCGACCTAGATCTCGCCCCAGAGGCAAGATGGCCACCTGCTGCCCTACCTCACATTCACATAGTGAAGGGGGTGAGAGAGGGTGGGCGGGCCAGGCCCGGTGAGGGTGCTGAGGCGGCAGGGCCTTGCCGAGCTCTCCAGTAACCCCCACGGGCCTCCAAGAGCCTCTCCAGACCCTCAGGAATCTGTCGCCATTTTATTTAGCAAGCGGTTTAGCACCAGCTGTGTCCCGAGCCCCCATTAGACCCTGGGGCACCAAAAGGAAACAAAAGGAACTGGAAATGTGTCTGTTCTCAAGGATATCCTAAAAAGGTCAGGAAACACAAATCTCCCCCACAAAATGGCCTGAGGACAAACCCGGCCCAGGGGCAGTGCCTATTCATGGTACATAAACCACAGAAGTTTCAAAAGCTGGGGCAGAGGAGGCAAATCAGAGGGGACATGAAAGGTTCAGAAACACTGGCACTAGGGGAAGACGGTGCCCTGGGGAGATGGGGGAGGATGGTGCCCTGGGGAGATGTTTGTGACCAGCGTCAAGATTGGCCATACCTTCACACACATGCGCGCCTCAGCACGTGTGAAGGTGGCCTGTGCTCCCTCCCGGTGTTCCTACGCTCAGGGTTTCTGGGGGCGCTCACCCGGCTGGACCAGTGGCTCTCAGACTTGAGGGTGCAGAAGAATTTTCAGACAGCCTTGTTTAAAAGTACAGAGTATGAGGCCCCAGCAGTCCTAGAGGTTCCGCTTCAGTAACTTGGGGTGGGACCAAATCTGCATTTTTCAGAAGGTCTGCAGATGGTTCTGTTGTTAGAGCCCCGGGGAACCACACTTTGGAAATCAGTCCTTTAAGACCTCAAACCAAGGCCTTCCCCTGGACCAGCCTCAGGAAGGGAACATTAAGGAAGAGACTCTCCACTGTTTTAGGACTCCTATGGGGCAGCACCTTCCACTCCCAAAGCCTCCACTCACAGTGACCACACACCACACACGTAACACACACACTCATGGCAAACACACCACACTCACTCTTCCACACTCACACCACAAGCCATACCGCACCCCCCACCACAGCACCACACTATACACCACAAGCTACGCACACACACCAACACACACCACACCCCACATTCCTCTCCTGAGCCCAATCCCGGGCAGGGGCCTGTCCTCAGTGACTCAAGGCAGGGCAAGCTGGCCGCCCACGCAAGTGAGGCAGCCGGCAGGTGAGGGTTCGAACGACCGTCCCACTGCACGTTTTTGTCACCAGAGACTAACTGCGTCATTGCCTCACTCACGCTGGCCATGGCTGTGCAGAAAGGTGAAGGCCTCCGGCTATTGTTCCTTTACCAGCTCTGCCGTGAAAGAACCTCTTTCCTCTCGGCTGAGGTTTACTGATCTCATTTTTGCAGACAGAGAAAATGGATACAGGGAAGTGATCAGTGAAAGCAGCGAGGCACTGAGCTGAGCGTATTAAGTGTTCAATAAATTTGCTGACTGATGTCTAAGGCAGGGAAATGACACTCAAGAAGCTGGATCCCTTCTTCGGAGGCCTTGTGTGCTGGTCAGGGCCAGGGCCAGGGGCCAGGGGCCAGGGCAAGACCTGCCTGGCCCTTTCCTCTCCTAGGTCTGGCCAGGCAGAGGAGTGGCTTTGAGCTTTCAGGACACGTGCCAGTGTGTCCCCTCTCCCCCACCCCCCAACTAGGGAAGAGAAGCTTCTCGGAAAGAGGCAAACACGAGTGTCCACAAGGGTGTGAGGAGCCCTCGGAGCCCTGGGTACAGCTGTGGCTAACATCCAGCATGTGACCCCACGAGTGACCACCTGGAGGCAGAGAGAAGCTCAAAGAGCCAGTGGGGCTGGGGCTTGAGGAGCCACGGGGACATAAGGAGCAGAGGCCCTGTCTACCGTGCTCCCTCGCTGGGTCAGCAGCAGTGGGATCAGCAGCGGTGGGGGCAGAGGGCGAAGTTAGGAACAGCCGCTCCTTGGCCTCCTGCCCCTCCGAGAAGGGCTGTCCTGGGCCTCTTCTAAGGGCTGGCTCCCTCGCACCACGGGGCAGCCCCCTCAGTGCCCACGTCGGGGAGGGAAACGCAGTCTACTCTGAAAAGAAACTTCTAGAAGCTCGGGCCACGGAGCGCGCCTGTCCTGGCGGCCGTGGGGACGCAGGTGCCTGCAGGACGAGGGGCCCGGCGGCTGGGTGAGCTGCTCGCAGCCCTGCGGCCTACTGTGGGGGCGAAAAGCACTTGCATGCATTATGCCCACGATGCCCCAGGGCAGCGGAGAGCCAGCGGTCCCGGGCCTGGGCGTCACGGCCAGGACGGGACAGCAGCTGTCTGGGCCGGGAGGGCCTCTGGGGGCACGCAGGCAGGCGCCCTTCTCTCCCGAGGTGGAGGTCCTCCCGTGTGCGACGGCCCGGCGGGCGACCCGGTTTCGTACCCCGCGGCGGGAGGGGGCGGCCCGGAGCCTGCGGGGTGCAGGGGTTAGGGGCGCAGGGGCCGGGGGGCGCGGGGAGGCAGGCCGCGGAGTGGGGGCGATCCCCCGGCCGCGCTCACAGGCACAGAGACCCGCAGACCCTGGATTCACGCCAGGAGCAGGTGGCCCCGAGATCCCCGGCTCCAGCCCCCACCTCGCGAGGCCCCCGCAGGAAACCTGGCACCTTTCCCCGCGCCAGCTGCGCCGCCTGGCACCAGGTCCGCACTCAGGGGAGCCCGCGGGTGACTCACGCCTGCTTGCTAATCACTCCCCTCTCCTCCGCCTCGCGTCTCGCACAGCCCGTCTCCCCCTGGGGAAAAGCGTGCCCATCTGACGCCTCGCCCGCCCGCTCCCCGGGACACAGTCATCTGCCCTTGCGGCTGCCCCTGCTCCACGCAGCTCTCACAGCGCTCTCCCCAGCGGGCCGCCTCCTGCTCCAGCTTCCGCCTGGGACGGCACCGTGGTCCCCCACCCCCTCCCGCGCCGCACCTGGTGGCTAGGCTGTGTGTCCAGCGGTCTGTCCGGCATAGCCTCTCCGGCCACCTGCACAGGGAAGGGCACAGACCCCCAGTCTGGAGGCATCTTTGGAGAGGAAAGTATCAGAGCGCAGTGGCCAAGCTCTTCGAGCCACCGTTCAGCTGGGACCTGTGGCACATCCCCTAAAAGGGGCCAAGAACAGAGCAGCCCCTGGGTTTGTCTCTGTAGCTCAAGTAGGCGGTGGGAGGTCCCAGGAGTGTCAGTGGCCTGGCATCGCAGAGCCAGCCTGCTGCCCAGCAGTCTGAGGGCTGGGCCTCTGGAGTGGGCTCTGACAGCGCTGCCAGGCTGGACCCCCTGCAGGGGCAGGCCCTCTTTGGGCTTCCGGGTCTTCTGTAAAATTAGACAGTCCAACTGCTTGATCTGCAAGACCACTTCCAAGTTTTCTAAGCTACGATAAGGAAAAAAATATCTCACGTAAAGGCTGTAACAGCCCCAAAGGGAACACGGGCACACGCGGTGTTTCACAACGTAAGGAGCTCCTTCTTCTGGGCAGATGAATACAGAACTGGCTTCCCAGGCCTGCCACCTGGAGGGTCGCACAGGACCCTGCAGTCAGAAGGGCCCTGTGATTGGCTTAATGCTCTATTGTGGTTGTCTTGAAATTCTTGGTAATTTTTAACAAGGGACCCCCACCACATTTTCGTGTGCCCTGGGTCCCACAAGTTATGTAGCTGGTGCATGCCCAAAATACTCAGAATGTTGGTCAAGGAGAAGCATTTGCAGCTTTCCCTGCCATGTTTTGCTCTACAGATCTTGGCATCTGGAATTCAGAAATGTGGACCATGGCCTTATTTCCGTGCCTGGGGACCAGTGAGAGGGAGAGGCAGTTAGGAAGCGCTTGGTGAGAGTTAAATTGTTCAAGGGGACGATGAGTCCTATATCCAGTTGCTGTCCTTGGAGTCAGACACATTCACGGCTCTGGGGCTTTGTGAGGACATCTCCTGCGGGGACAGGCTGCTGTTGTTGTCCAGTGTCTAACCCCTCCTTCTTCTGTGGTGCTGGGGTTATTAGCTGGCCATGGCCAGGATCCTGGCGAACACACACTACTTTTCCCAGATTCCTGTGTAGCTTGATGTTTCCATGAAATGAAGTAGCTGGCCGATGGGTGGATGTGCCTAGAAGAGTTGGCCACCTTCCAGGAGCTTTCCTTAAGAAATCGTTGGTGTGTCCTTTCTTCTAAGTGTTATATATATTTTATTATTTATTTATTTATTTATTTTAATAAATGCCTATTTTTAAAAAGGTTTTATTTATTTATTTGACAGAGATCACAAGCAGGCAGAGAGGCAGGCAGAGAGAGAGGAGGAAGCAGGCTCCCTGCTGAGCAGAGAGCCCGATGCGGGGCTCGATCCCAGGACCCTGGGATCATGACCTGAGCCGAAGGCTGAGGCTTTAACCCACTGAGCCACCCAGGCGCCCCGCTAAGTGTTATATATATTTTAAAGATTTTATTTATTTGACAGTAAGGGAGAGAGAGAGCGCACAGCAGGGGAAGGGGCAGAGGGAGAGGGAGAAGCAGGCTCCCTGCTGAGCAAGGAACCGTGTAGGTCCCGAGCCCAAGGCAGATGCTTAACCAACTGAGCCACCCAGGCGCCCCGCTAAGTTGTATGTTTGATCTGTAACACAGCAGAAGAGTTTTAAATCTTTAGATGAAGATCTGGAGTCAGAAAAAATATATGCTATTTGTTATCATTTCACGGTAGAAATTGACAGAAGAGTGAATTGGCACACAGTCGCCCATCACGTTCTGTTCTTCAGATAGACGAGGACACCAGTGTCCCATCTCTAAAAGGGATGCCGGTGGGGTAAGTAGAAGAACTGAGCAGGGTAAGAGGGGTGGTGAGCGACAGGGCTGCCATTTTCGGGGGGCAGGAAAGGGCCCAGGAGGTGGTATTTGAGCAGAGATCTTAACGAAAAATGGGAAGCAGTTGTTACAGAAAGCTGAGGGAAGATTACTCTAGGAAGAGGGGTAGGTTCAAACTGTTTTCCCAAAAATGGGGATCTCTCCTGTCAGATTCACACTCCTGTTCCTAGCGATCTGTTGTCATCTCCATCTGGAGGCCCCAACAGCAGCTCACACTCAACATTGTCTAGAATTTTTCTTCGGCTACAAACCGGTTCTTCCTCCTATTTCCGTTATTAGTGCCACCGTCTGCCTAATCACCTCCATTGAAGTCTTGGAGCTGCGTCTGTGCGTGCCCGGTTACCAGTTGTGACCACTTTTCTTCCACAAATGCTGATCATTACCAAAGCTCCGTGTGTTTCAGCCACACCTGGAGTCCGGCCCCGCCACGGGCCTCCCTGCCTGTGACAGCTCCAGCCTGTCATCCTCGGCATTGTGGTCAGAGGCCTTTTCTGTAAACACACCTGTGACTTTATTCCCTGCTCAAACAATTTCGGAATCTCTACTATAAAGTCTGCAGTCCTTAGCCCCGTAGCACAGACGCACCTTTCCTTCCCACGCTCCTCTGAACACATCTGGGTTTGGACTCTCGGCACTTTTCCTAAGACAGCTTCTCCTCTCCTGTCTTTATGACTTGATTCCTGCTGCTTTCCTCCCCTTCCTGAAATTCAGTTGCTGCCTCTCTCACCTCAGCTTCTCACTCAGGGGAGACTTCTCTTCCTTTGACCTGTAGAATTCTAAAATTCTATTTGCACCCCTTCCCCTCCCCCCATTCCCTACCCCCACCCAGAGTTTTTTTTGTAAAAGCACCATAACATTGAGAGGGAATTGAAAATGGAAAAATAGTCACCCACATTCCCACTTCAACAAGTGAGTTCACATTTGGATATTCTGTTCCAGTTGGCGATCTGCGTGCATATTTTTACATAATTGTAATCACAGTAGACATACAACTTTGATTTGTTTTCCCTTCTACCCAACATTTCCCCCATCTTTTTATGTAGTCTTTTTAAAGTTGTAGGACGTTTTAAAAGGGATCAAAAACAAGTCTGTGGGTATCTCATTCAAAGATGCATCTCAGAGAGTTGAGGTACTGTAATTTATTAAACCATTCTATCATTAAACCTTTGGATGGGTTTGTTTTTAGCTCTTGTGGACTAGAAACTTTGTGAGGGGAAAAAGGGAATGCTGAGTCTTCTCTGTATTCCTAGCACCTAGCAAACTCCCTCAAATAATATTTACTGGGTGGATGGATAAACCAATAAACGAATGTACACAGTGAACAGCTTTAGGCAGAACTTATTTTTTTTTCCTGGTGAATATTTTCCTAAGATAGATCTTCCTGGGATCGATGAGCCAGAGTGCTCACATCATGAGGGGTGGGCGCTGCATACTGGCGCACATTTTTCCAAAATGGCCACATCACTGTATGACGCATCCTACATGCTGTGACGTAGGACATCTTTCCATGGAGAGTCAGGGTCTAGGCTTCCTTCGAGAATAGTTCTCCATAGCTGCCTTGATCAACAGGGGGCAGTGGGAGAAATGCAGAACTTTCAAGTCTAGGTTCTAAAAGGTTATAATATGCTTTTGTCCCTATCTATCTCCCCCTTCTTCTCGAGATACTTGCTTTGAGAATGCAGCCACCATTTTTTTTTTTTTTTTAAGATTTTATTTCTCAGAGAGAGAGAGCACACACAGGGGGAGCGGCAGGCAGGGAGAGGGAGAAACAGGCTCCTCGCCAAGCAGAAGCATGGGGCTCCATCCCAGGACCCTGGGATCATGACCTGAGCCGAAGGCAGCCACTTAATGGACTAAAGCCACCCAGGTGCCCCTCAGCCACCATGTCATGAGGCGGCCCAGGCTGCATGTGGAAGCCCTGTGTGGGCATTCTGCTCACATTCCCAGTTAGGCCCCAGTCAATAGCCAACCTCAACCATTAGACATGCGAATGAATGAGCCCCAAGACGATCCAGCCCCCATGGAGAGAGATACTAAGTGACTTTTTTGCTTGGGGATACTTAGTTATGCCTCAGGAGTGCCTGATACACACAGCCCCATGTTGTGTTTGGAAAGGGCTGTAACCAATTCGTAGTGCTGCCTGCTGTGGAGGAGTGTGGCAGAGCCTGCTGTGGCCAGGAGGCACGGACTCTCACTGTGGAATAGGCTGGAGGCTAGCGTGGTTTCCTCATCAGAGAAAACACATCCTCTAGTCCAATTAGACACATACTTGGAGGAAAGTCCGCAGTGTCAGGAAACAGGATGATGGCAGCTGTGACTAAGCCCTCATACCTCACATCTACCCCCATACAGCTCCAGCCTCGTCAGTTTGTAAGATGCCACCGATTTTGCATCCAACTAAGAAACTCCTGGTCCCTGTGCATCTAGACACCCCTCCCCACCGCCCCTCCTGGGGGCGGGGGCACATACATATACTCTTTAGTATTGAATCAACTTCCATAAAGCCCAACAAAAAGGAATGCACGGAAATGTAGAGAGGACCCTCTGGCCTTCCTTTCTACAAGTTTAGATCTAACTGCCAACTCCTTACTGCTTTTCTTCTCTGCCACCTTCTACTTAACTAGCCACAGAGCTCTCTACGGTCTTCAGCATTGCAAAGTCCAGTCCAAAAGAAGGAAAGGATTGCTTTTCAAGTAAATTGTCTACTTAATCCAATTGTTAATCCAAAAATACTTCCTCAGCATCTCAGAGATGCACCTGGCTCCAAGGACCTCAAGGAAGCCGCAGTCTAACAGCAGCTCCACTGTCTACAGGAGTTCCAGCTGTCCGAGATCTGGTTTTCCTCGGGTATTTGTTCCAGCACTGCCCCACTGTTGTACCTACTGGGACAGGGTCGGGAGGGCGAGCCAGTGAGAGCTGCGGATCCCTCACCAACAGAAACTACTGGGGGCGGGAGGGTGGGGAGGGGGTATGAGTTTTGAGGCAGGAAATAGTAGTATACTGTAGAAACACAGTAGTTTCAATGAAAAATGCTCTCTCTGGCTATGTAGAAAGTATTGTAGTGTTTCACTTTAAGAGAATCCATAATTCTAGGATGTAGACTTTGTCTTCAAGTTCTATCCAGGGCACTTGACCTAAGAGCAGTCTAATTGCTAACATTAAGGTAATTAGCTCCAGGAATTTTCAAAATGGCTTAAAAAAAAAAAGACTCATGTTGAACATTTAACTGGAAGCAGAGCACTGTACTGAGTTTACTTTTAGGAGTAGTTAACTAACTTGAGATGGAAGCCACGTAACACCTTTTCCAACTCCCAGGTTTGGGGGCTGACGGCTTTAGTTCAGCCTTCCTTCTGCCAAGTCTCATGTTCATGAGTTAGCCAGGCAACGGCTCTGCTCCTCGGGCTGGCCAGGGATGATACCCCTCCTCATTTGGAAAACAAGGGGCCTTTCTGTGGAGCTGGAGCTCAGTAAGCTAATGCCTGTAGTCCGGGCCAAAACTATCACAGAGCTGCCTGATTCCAGTCTACACACCATGTGTTTGAGGAACAATCACGCCTGGCCGCTGCTCCTGAGAAAACAAATTTTGCCCCCAACAGAGCAGATCACCACCTTCTGACTTTCCTCCTATGGGATGCAGGTCATGAAAGCAGAGTCTGATTCAGGGTTGTTATTTTTTCCTTCTAGTTTAGAAATGGGAAAGGAAGGAGAGTGTTTTCTTGGTAGACCAGAAAGCCCAGGTTTCAAGGGTACAAGGGTACAAGGGTACAAGGGTACAAGGGCAGCACTGTCTGTGCTGGGGAATGGCCAAATCTGGGTTTGGGGAAGGGAAGTGGGAGCAGGAGGCACATCCAGCTAGGCGAGGGCGTGTCAAGACCATGAACATCTCATGGCCCATAAATGAGATAGTTGCTTTCCAAGGCCAGAGGGGCCATTTCCTACTTTTATAATAATGTGCTGTTTTGAGACTTTAAAAAAATTATTTTAAAGAGCACGCATGTGTGCGAGTGAACACAAGTGGGAGTAGCAGAGGGAGAATCTCAAGTGGACTCCACACTAAGTGTGGGGCTCGATCTCCCCACCTAGAGATCATGACCTGAGCCGAAACCAGGAGTGGGACACCCAACCAACTGTACCACCCAGGCACCCCGATTTTGAGAGTTTTTAAAGCTGTATTTTTTCCTTACCCCAAACCACTGTCATCATTATTTTCAATTTAGCTTCTCCGTGACCTCTGAATCAGAATCCGAATCTGTGGAAATGGGAATTGCCCTGCCCCACTCCGGGACAGAGCTCAATCCTCCCAAGCCTCAGCCCATTCAGACGAGTGGCACATCCTGCCAGAGTGACTTCGAAATATTCATTTTGCTTTGGGAGCACAGAAGGATTTAACTCCAGCCTTCCGTGGAAATGCTAGCAGCCACAGCCATGCCTGGGATTGACTGCTTGTGGCTCTGCTGTGAACCACCCCAGGGTTGGCAGTCCCTGGGGGTATGCCAGTCTGCTCTCCATACCCATCCTGCTGTACCAGAGTCTTCTTCCCGATCCTGAGAACCCACAACCTGTTCCCCAGGTCAGGACAGCTCAGTGCGGAAATGGAATGCCTGCTGATCTTCCAGGGATCAAGTTAGAGCTGCGGCTCTGAACGAATACCCAACAATCCTCTCAACTCTGCAGAAAGCCACCGGCATACCCAGGGCAATGTCACCAGGGCCCAGGAAGCATGGGGGCTGGAAGTGCGAACCCCTCTCATTACAAGGGGGCAGACGAGTTCTCCGCAGGCTGGCCCTTTCCCAAAGCTTTTTGGCTGGAGGGCCCAGCCCTCTGCTGCTCACCCTCAAACACCTTTGCCCACCACTGGCTACCCACTACCCATGGTCTGGGGCAGCTGAGGTTGAAGCCACCCCACCCCGAGGGATGGCTGGACCCCATGGCATTTGGAACAACGTGCTAAGCACAGCAGCCTCACCCCAGCTCACACAGGAAGTCACCCCCCAGGGACAGGAATGGGCTGGGTCATTTCCCTCACCACCCCCTCAGGCTGGCCCTTGCTGCTGTCCGGTCCGGGGGCTGCTTCCTCCTCCCCAGGTCCCAGCACGGGAGGAAAGCCAGTGCTTGAAAGGCGTCCTTCGCAGAGGAGAATGTAAGCCTTTCCCAAGAGGTAGCTTTAGCCATCGTCAAGTCCTCTTGAACAGCAGGACAGCTCGGACTCGTAAAAACCCCGTTCTTTTAGGATGAGAAAAGATAAGAGGATGCACTGTTAGACTTTTCGTCTGAATCCATCTGAATCCATTCACATGGCTGCTGTGTGCCAGAAAAGGGGCACAGATCCAATCACCCTGGGGGAGAAATGACTGCCAGCTGGAGTGGTCAGGACTAGCTCCAAAAAATGGCAGGTTTAATCAGAGTGAAGTCTCCAGGAAGGGGCAGCCTGTGGTGGGGGAGGGGCTTCCCCCGGGAGCGATCAGGCTGAGCAGGGAGGTGGTTCGCCCGAGAGCCCGGCCGGGCCAGCCTGCTCTGGCTGGTGCCAAGATCTGCAAGGGTAAGGCTAGCTTGGGGGCCAGACTGTGGGGGGCTTTAAATGTCGGGCTAAGGAGCTGATCAGGGGACTGAAATGATCAAACAGGTGTTCTAGGAAGATGAATTTGAAGAGAATGTGCGAGATGAATTGGAAAGTCTGGAAGCGTGGCAACAATTAGGAAGCTGTGAGATTAATTAGGCTGTTGTAGTGGTCCTGTGTGAGTTGATAAGGGTGTAAATGAGCACACTGGCAGCAGAAACGGAAGGGGACAGCTGCAAGAGACATTGTTAAGAAAGAATGGATGAGGTTTGCTGCCTGATTGGATTGGGGACCCGGGGAGCTCAAGGAATCAAAGATGACACCAGAGTTTTGAGCGTGGGCAATGGTACAGTGAACAGAAAAAGGGAGGTCAGGAGAGCGAGCTGGTTTGAGCAGATGTGAATTCCGTCGCAGCCATAGAGCGTCCGCAGAACATCCAAGTGGGAATGTCCGACAGGTCAAAGGAGAGCACCACCGGAGCTCAGGAGAGACGTCTGGGCTGCTGCTGAACCGGGAACCCAAGGCAGAAAGGTGATGATGAAGCTGTGAGGTGAATGAGATCTCTGAGGAAAAGAAGAGACGGGGAAACAGGACCAAAACTGATCTTTGAGGAATGGCCACATTTAAAGGATTTCTATTCCAAAGCTGAGTTTAGAAGGGCCACCCATAAGCCACTTGCCTTTACCACTGAAACAGCAAAGTGTTCCCCAGAGCAGTTTGCGAAAGCCAAGCAACAGAGCATTGTTATGTCTCAGTGGGAACTAAAGGATAAACACCTCGGTATGCTCCTAAAACAAACTGGCCTGAAGAAAAGGCTGATATTCATAGAGGCAAAAAAGGATAAATGATACAGTGAACATAATCGAAAAGACTGGTGGATCTGATCCCACAAGGATGAGTCAAGCAATGAAAAAAAAAACTTATGAAAAATTATCTGGGACGCCTGGGTGGCTCAGTTAGTTACGCGGCTGCCTTCGGCTCGGGTCATGATCCCAATGTCCTGGGATCGAGTCCCACATCGGGCTCCTTGCTTGGCAGGGAGCCTGCTTCTCCCTCTGCCTCCGTCTGCCAGTGCTCAATCTCTCTCTCTCTCTCTCTAATAAATAAATAAAATCTTAAAAAAAAAATTATCCTTTAAATAACATTTAATTAGAGAAAAGTAGATACTCATTTTAACAAAAAGACCAAAGAAAATTTACCGTATTTGCAATGTGAATCCCAACTAATTAATTCATCAAAGTACTTTCAATAAAGGCTACACTTAAATATAAGCTGGCTCAAACATGTGTGAAGACCGGTCAATACAGGAAAGCTAATGAGACTGTAGTAAGCCACACCAGACTCTGTAGTAGGCAAACAAAGCAGCTCTTCTTTCTTAGTGTGGATCCCTAGTTTTTTCACATGTAGATTTCCCATATATGGTATTTTCTTGACAGTCAGTTATAAAATATCATAGCTTTGTATTTTTGGAGTAAAGCTGCCTTAAGTCCTATAAAGAAAAAAAAAGTTTTGTCTTATGTGTTGAATTTTTTCTCCTTATTCCCTTTAAGAATATGCAGCTGAATAGTTTAACAGCATAACAAGTGTTCTTCCATGACACCTTCAACGACTTCTGAAATAGGACTTACATTTCGATATGTTCTTATATTTAACATGTTTAGTTGATTATTTTCTTCTAAAATATCATAGCAAACATATTTAACATACATCAAAAGCAGTTAAAAGAAACTTCCTTTCTTTTGGACATAAGACCTTTTTAAAACAGAAACAGCTTTCTGAAAAACAGAGTTTACAAATCATTAAAAATGGGCTACATATATAGCCCCAACAGGCAGTTACTCAGAAGATACTGCTTTTAGTTGTTTTCAGGTTTACATAACGTGGCAGAAAGTTTCTAGTAATATGTCTGACCAGAAAACAAATGCAACTGCTAGCCAGCTTTAGAGATTCTATATATAGATATATAAGAAAACAGTCAAACAAAACTTACAAACTTAGTCACTTCTTACGCTCCAAATATTCTGAACATACCTAAAAATTTTAAACAGATACTGTATGATCTTAGAGAACTCTTAAAAATAATGCAATATAATGAATAGTCAAATTGAGTTATTAAAACCAAAGCAGCTGTTTCTTGATGTTTTCAGCCTTTTAACCTTAAGACCCAAATAGTTTAATGTTATCAGTTAACATTTAATCCGAGAGTTGACTTTTTAAAATGCCAATACTGTTAAACCTCTTTCAATAATACTTAAAAATAAATTGACTAATACATTATTGAGAAGTTTATCTCCTTTCTTTAAATATGGGCCATGGGCTGACTTGTAGAACAGTTAAGTATAGAGATAAAAAAGCTGAATTGGCAATTTCCTTGTTTCTTTCCAAGTATTTACACCAAATAATGCAACTAAACAAAACTATTTTTGCAGGGAAAAATTAGGGGGATGATTCTCATTTGTAGGTTACAATGAAGAAGGACTCAAATTTCTTAATGGAGGGGAAATTGCACTGTTTTGGGTCAGCAAATATCTGAAGGGTTGCAGTTTTATGAAAAATCTGAAAGGTTATAAAAAAGTACAAGTAATGTCTTTTGATGTAGAAGATTTAGGACATATATTTACAAGGAAGTTTCATAATAGCTAATTTTTTGTTATATCTAAAGCGTCTGTAAGACACACATATGTATCTTATTTCAAAAGAGGAAGTGACTCAGAGATGCTTAGATTCAGCTTCTGGTTCAATCAAATAAAAGTCCAAATGTTTGGAATTAAATGACCGACTACTCGCCAAAAATCCACAAAATATTCACACCGGACAGACCAAGATTAACTCTCCTAAAAAAAAAAAAAAAAAAAAAAAAAATTTTTAGTGGCACTGATTGCAAAGCATTTTTCAAATAATGAAAACAAGAGTCTTGACAAGGAACACATATTTAATCAATGACATTTAATGTTATTCTGTAATGAGTTATGTTGCATATGGTTTATCAGGTGGACCCTAGTAATAGTGATTGCTTTCTTTTTTTTTTTTTTAAAGATTATTTATTTATTTGCCAGAGAGAGAGAGAGATATAGATAGATCACAAGTAGGCAGAGAGGCAGGCAGAGAGAGAGGAGGAAGCAGGCTCCCTGCTGAGCAGAGAGCCTGATGTGGGGTTCGATCCCAGGACCTGGGATCGTGACCTGAGCTGAAGGCAGAGGCTTTAACCCACTGAGCCACCCAGGCGCGCCTAGTGATTGCTTTCTTAACTGTGCTAAAAACCCAAATTTAGAAAACCCACATTTAGAACAAATGGATTTATGGGGTGTAGAAAATTAATTTTTTGGTTGATCTCAATAATAATTATATCAGATAGAGTTAACCGAATAATTTTAGCAAGTAAGATTAAAGTATCAGTCAAATTTTAAAATAGAGGATATAGAGATGTTAGGCTTTTAGAGAATGTTACCTATTTACCTAATTCAACTTGAACTAGGGATTTACTAACTATTATGGATGATTTAGTGAATGTGTATATGGAGCTTATTAATACGGCTTAAACTTAACCATACTGTATGTATAACAAAAAGAAAAATCTACTTCTACTCCACAGAGTACTACACCATATTCAAAGTACAAAGGGAAAAGAGGGTTATAAGCTAAATTACTCATCTAACAAAATAAGAAATCAACCTCCAATGTCTCAAACTTAAGAATCAAGAGAAAGCTACATGCCCCTATTATGTGGACCCATGACAGCAGTATTACAAGAAGAGGCTAAATGAGTTTCAAGTGGTTGCCTTTAGCAGGCTTGGGGAACACAGGGAACTGCTCATTTCTGTCATGAACTTACAGCACTACAGAACTTTTTAAAATTATGAGTTGTTAATTTTGATAAAAAAATAAAAAATATATATTACCAAAATGCCCTTAAAATATTTTAACATTTTATATTAAAAATATAACTGGTTTTTCCCATTTCTTCAAAACTGCAAATGATAGGGGCACCTGGCTAGCTCAGTCAGTGGAACATGTGACCCTCGATCTCGGGGTTGTGAGTTTGAGTCCCATGCTGGGTATAGAGACTACTTAAAGAAATTAAAAAAAAAAATCTTAAAAAAACCCTCAGAACCTGCAAATGAAAATCTCAATTTGATAGAAATGCTGTTTTAATTCTGGGTTGCTTGTATATAAGGCTAAACATCTTTTCATGTTTATTAGCCATTTACACAACACTTTTCTATGAAAGTCTTTCAGTCTATGACCATTTTCTGTTTTCCTTTTCTAAGGAATTATTACTTTTAAAAAAGATTTATTCATTTGAGACAGAGAGATACAGAGAGTGAGCAAGCGTGCACACAAGCAGGGGGAGTAGCAGAGGGAGAGGAAGAAGCAGGCTCCCGGTTGAGCAGAGAGCCCAATGCAGGGCTCAATCAAGAGGTCATGACCTGAGCCGAAGGCAGACACTCAACCATCTGACCACCCAGGCACCCCTCTAACGAATTTATATATGCTCTTTATACATGATGGATATTAGCTTGGATTTTCTATATGTGTTCCAATCATAATATTTTGTCTCAGTTTGTCATTTAGCTTTAAGATTTATTTATGGTTTATTTGTTGAACAGAACACTTAAATTACTGTGCAGTCAATTCTGCCTAGATTTTTTTTCCCTTTTGGAAGTAAAACATTCATCTCATTCCAGTAACTGCACAAATATCTGGCATTGAATTGATAATGTATTTGGATCAATCTGCTGTTTTATGGGCATGATTCCAAATGGACTATATTTGAGCTACTTGCTTACTTCCTTTATAGGAGAGTCGTTTTTAACCATTTGATTGTTTTAGAATGTATTAAAAAGATTAACCAATCATAATTAAAAAGTTAATTTCAAAGTTCCTTTCCCTTGGTTAAGGAAAAAATCTCAAATAAATCATGTATTAGTTTTAGTCTAAAATGCTTCTTTCCCACATGTAAATTACTCATTAAGAGAATATAAACACTTCAAAAATTTTATCAGTTCTTTTTGGCCTCTGAGTAAATTATTACCCCACTAAGTACTTCTTCTTCTTCTTCTTCTTCTTTTTTTTTTTTTTAGGATTTATTGCTTTGAGAGAGGAAGAGAGAGAGAGAGCAGGGGGAGAGGCAGAGAGAATCTTCAAGCAGACTCCCCACTGAGCATAAAGCCCAATGTGACATGGAGCTTGATTCCACATCTATGAGATCATGAACTGAGCAGAAACCAAGAGTCGTATGCTTAACCAACTGAGCCACGCTGGAGCCCTCCTTAATAAGAACTTTTAGTTTAGTTTATTTTAAGTAAGCTCTGTGTCCAACATGGAATTTGAACTCGCGACCCTGAGATCAAGAACCACACACTTGAGATGCCTGAGAGGCTCAGTCAGTTAAGTGCCTGCTTTCGGTTCAGGTCATGATCCCAGGGCCTGGGATCAAGTCCTGCATCACACTCCTTGCTTGGTGGGGAATATATTACTAACATTAATTTCACCTCTTTCTTTTTACGTCTTATAAAATTTTTAAGGTGTCTATTAGAAAATTTAAAATTAGGGGGGCTCTAGGCTGGCTCAGTCGGTAGAGCGTGTGACTCTTTTTTTTTTTTTTTAATTGTATTTATTTACTTGTTAGAGAGAGAGCACAAGCAGGGAGAACAGCAGGCAGAGGCAGAAGCGGGCTCCTGCTGAGCAAGGAGCCCGAAGTGGGACTTGATCCCAGGACTCTGGGATCATGACCTGAGCTGTAGGCAGATGTTTAACCGACTGAGCCACCCAGGCATCCCTTGTTTTTAAATTTTAAAGTGGCAGGAGCCTGATAGAGATCTCAGAGTCGCTCCTCTAAGGGACACGACTGTAAAGCCAATGACGTGGTCCAACAGCCTTTTCACCAGTAGGGAAATGGAGGTTGGTGAGGAATGAAGGGACGTGCCCAAGAGACCAGAACTGGGTAGTGACAGAGCTGGGCTCACACTAGAAGCCCAATCTCTTGTCAGTCTACAATCCTTTCAGTACACAATGGTGCCTTCTGCAGAATCTTAACATAGGAAAGGAAGAAAAATCATAAATAAATTAAGTACTTGTGTTTTTAAAGCATTAATACTTACCCAAGCATTCCTGACTCTTTGGTCTTTATGATGTAGAGGAACATTAACAATGTATGAAACATATTATTTCGGCCCTGGAACAAGAAGACAGCAAGATTTAAACCAAGCCAAACAAAAAAGTTATGCAAACCAAACAAAAAGATAAATGGAGATCCCATCAATTCACATTCTACTAACTCCGAATTCTGTGTAATTCAGACTTTGATCTGCATGGATTTGGACAGAAACTTCAATGGTCCAAAATATTAACTATCAAAGCTGAAATGTTAAACTTGCAAAAAAGGAAATTAATATTCTCTCCTAGGAATTTGATGGAGAATACAATTTATGATTATAGTCAATGTAAAATTTCTTAGTAAAGAAGCTGGTAGAACTGGTAGAAGCTGCAGAACTGATGCTTGCAGTCAAGATTAAAAAGCCTGAATAGAAATGTAAACTGGTACAGTAATCTTTTGTATAAAGTAGTTTGAAAATGTATTTTAAAAGCCTTGAAAATATTCTGTAACCTAGAATTCCACTTTGGAACTTTAAGCTAATAAAATTCTCCAAATGCAGATAACTATATCCATAAAGATGAGTACTCAGCAGTGTTTATGATAATGAAGAATTAGAACACCCAAAATGTCCAACGGTAGGGGAATGATTGAATAAATTATGTTATAATCTTACAATAAACTTTTTAACAGCCATTAAAAAGTGTTTCTATGGAAGCTTTTTAATGGGATGGAAAATTACGGTTTTTAAAGGTAATTAAATTAAGAAGTTAATTTTTTAAAAGGAAATAAAATTACATAAATATGATTTCAACCCACAAAGTAGCACAAAGACCAAAATGAAATTTACTAAAGGCAATACACCAAAAATGTTAGCAAAGGTGCCTTCAGGTAATGGAATAATGAGTGATCTTTCTTCTTTTTCGTTATACTTTCCCAAGTTAAGCATATACTACTTTAATAGTTAAAAAAAGGGATATTCAAGAAACACATTTCCCCCAATTTAAAAAGTTTACCTATTCCATAAACAAGAGACTCTAATTTTAAAAATATTATCAAAGCAAATCATCCGTGACACTCTGTAATAGCAATTTCTACATTTAGAGGTACCTTTGGAAGATTGTAGACATGACGCTGGTAGATTAGCTCATAATGGGGAGGGTTGATAGCACTCTGATAAATGCAAAAAACATTCTCATTTGTCACATCTGTAAAGAAAATATGCTACATTAAAAAAAAAAGCCAACCTCTCTCTCTCTATATCTCATGTGAAAATCTCAACTTATTCTTTTAGTGAGTTTATACCTGGCTTATTTGGTGTCTGAACAAAGTGCTGAGAAGTAAATGTTTTTCCGTCAGGGTACTTCGGATGTGGAGGTAATCTAGAATCGAGGTAGGTGCAAAATACATGCATGATGATCTGAAGATGAGAAAACAATTTTTCAAAATCAGCATGAAAATCTATCATGGCTTTAAGCCTTTGTTTATAATGACTCCAATTTTTAAACTTGTCCCTATAGAGAGAACTAGCAAAAATGCTTTCAAGTGGTTACACCTGCAAGATGAAATCTATAAAATGAAAAAAGAAAAGCAAGACATTCCCAGTTTTCTGTTAAGTAGATCATTCATACCCATATAGTTAACACAAAAAACCAAGATAAAAATACAAATACATTCTCGGGCGCCTGAATGGCTCAGTGGGTTAAAGCCTCTGCCTTCGGCTCAGGTCATGATCCCGGGGTCCTGGGATCGAGCCCCGAATCGGGCTCTCTGCTCAGCAGGAAGTGTGCTTGCCTCCCTCTCTCTCTGCCTACCTCTCTGCCTACTTACGATCTCTGTCTGTCAAATAAATGAATAAAATCTTAAAAAAAAATACAAATACATTCTCAATTTGAGTATCAGCACTTGAAATTTCATTTTTACATCTAACAGTCATTATAAAACAATAAAGAACATGATCTTGAAAAATTCTTAAATGCTCAATGTTGGAGTGCGGGGAGCAGAGGGAGGGAGAGAGAATTTTAAGCAGGCTCCACTCCCAGAATCTTACAGCTGATCTCATGACCCTGAGGAGATCATCACCTGAGCTGAAATCAAAGGAGTCAGAGGCTAAAGCGACTAAGCCACCCATGCTCCCCTAGAAATCTTTCTTAAAGCCATAATCCCAAATAAGAAAAAAAATATGCATCACGGTATTTCCTGCAATATCATTTAAAACAGAAACTAAGTAATTCTCAAGCTTCTAGCTCCAATATAAAAGAACAGTTAATTTAGAGTGTGTAGTAATGAAAAAATACTAAACACTGCAAAAGTTAGAAAAGACAAAATTTTACATGTGGGATGATTACAACTATGATAAAAACATTAAAAAATAGTGCAATATAAGTAAAGGGAAAAAATGAAAAGAAAATACACCAAAATATTAACAGTAGTTAAGATGATGGTACAATGTAAAATTTTTATTTCTACCTTGGTTTCTAAAATTTTTTTTAATACTTATTTTTGTAATGGAAAAATAAAAGTACATAAGTCCAATAACAAGGAAGAATGTTAAACGAAAAAAAAAATTAAAATAGTGACTTACAGCAGAATCAGTGGGTAGGTCTGTATCCCACTTGCGTCCTTTGAAGTCTCCACCTCTATTCCATCGAAATGAACTCATACAGCCTCCCTGAGAAAGTTCTGGAGCAACAAGGGTGAAATTTAAAAAGCCAAAAAAAAAAAAAAAAAAGGAAAAAAGGCCAAGGTGCTACAATAAGGGAAGCATATCATCTGATGAAAACCCCAAACATTAAGAAATACAAGATATAAAAGACATACACATTACCATGAAGAAAGAAGAAAGAATTAGACAAGCTCAAAATGTGGGATAAAACTTTTGGGGTTTTCAATAAAGTCAGTGTCACGTAGGGAAAAAAGGTGGGCCAGAACTGTTCTGGAGAAAGTGACCAAAGAAAGAAAAAAAAAAAAAAGATTTTATTTATTTGAGAGAGAGAGAGAGAATGAGCACAAGCAGGGGGAGTGGGAAGCAGAGGGAGAGGGAGAAGAGCCGGATGTGGGACTCAATCCTAGCACTCTGTGATCATGACCTGAGCAGAAGGCAAGATGCTTAACAGAGTGAGCCACCCAGGTGCCCTGGAACTCAAAACGCTTTATCAACCAGTCATACCATGTAATTGTATTTGAATCCCAATTCAAATAATACCAGAAAAAGTAATTACACATTTTATGAGATGGCTAGAAATTCATACATAAGTTATATACTTCATGATATAAAGAAACTGTTAAAAAATATGAGGTGTGATAATTGTACTGAGGTTATATTTTTAAAAGGCCTTATCTTTGAGACACGTATGTGTCTCACATATATATACACACATATATATATAATACGGAAAGGGAGGAGGCAGATGGGGATATGGATAAGGCTTGGGATGCCCAGGACTGATGGCTGCAGGGACCAGGGGCTATGTCTAAAAGGCTTCAGCATACTGTTGTGTCTAGTTTTATGAATATCTGAAATCTTTTTTTTTAAGATTTTATTTATTTATTTGACAGAGAGAGAGTGATCACAAGTAGGCAGAGAGGCAGGCAGAGAGAGAGAGGGAAGCAGTCTCCCTGCTGAGCAGAGAGCCCAATGCAGGGCTCGATCCCAGGACCCTGAGACCATGACCTGAGCCAAAGGCAGAGGCTTTAACCCACTGAGCCACCCAGGCAGTGGGCATTTTGTCTTATTTTCATTTTAAATTGGTAATGTTTCACCATAATGTGTAATATTTGCAATTGGTTTCTTATACATAGTTTATACAATAAAATAAATTTTCCTTTATTCTTGGCTGCCTGCCAAGGCACCCCATGAATATCTGAAATCTTATAATAAAAAGTTTCCTAAAAGTCATGATAAATGATTATTCCTGAACCCTAGTCCAAACCTAGGGAAGAGAGGGGGCACCATAACGTTTTCAAATTAAAATTTATGGTAAATCTGAAGAGTGAAATACTATTTCTAAAACTTGTTTTAGTGATGAGAACATTTTACAGTTTATCCAAATAAAAGCAGGGAAGCATAAAGAGAGACTGTATCAGGAAGGCTAAATTTCCTGACTCTCAAGTCAGTCTCCTCAGAAGATCACATTTCCCTCCAATAACTGGACATAACCTAAAGACAAAGAAGCAACATATTAAATATGAATTTTAAGAACTGAAAGTCAGTTCAGCATGTTCAAACTATAAAGAATGTTATAGTGGTATCCATTCTTGGGAGAGTAGAAAATGAGTGAAATGTTTACTTGAGCCCATGTAGCTCATATTTAAGTTTCTCTATACAGAATAAAATTAATTAATATATTCAAGGGTAACTACATCCTTTTGACAATTCCTTTATTTATTTATTTGACACAGAGAGAGAGAGAGAGAGGAAGACAGCAAGCACACAAGCAAGAGGAGTGGCAGGCAGGGAGAGAGGCATGGGCTTAACCCACTGAGCCACCCAGGCACCCCTCCCATTTTGACAATTTTAAGCATATGAAATATAAAAACCAAAAGCTGTTCAAGTACAAGCCTTAATTAAGCCATAATTAAATATGTATTTATAAAATATAAGATACTCAGTCTTAGAAAATTTTTTTTCTTTGTTACTTTTTTTTTTTTTTTTTTGAAAGAGAGAAAAAGTGTGCATGAGTTGGAGGGGAGGGGCAGCGGAAGAGGCAGAGAGGGCATCTCAGCAGGCTCTACGCCCAGTGCAGAGCTGGATGGGGGACTTGATCTCAATGACTGTGAGATCCTGACCTAAGCCGAAACCAAGTGTCACCACCGAGCCACCAGGCACCCCTCCTTGTTACTTTTATTTATAACATCTCAAAGTAGTGAAATTTTTTCCTTTTCAAATTACTAGTTACCTTTGATCCTTTCAAATAAGTATTCCTGATTTGGTGTAAGGTCCAGATACTGCACAATTGTATTCAAAGTTGGAATGAGAGGAGCTTTGACCAGAGCAGCTTGTTTCAAGCTAGTAATACTAGCCTCTGTTAAAAATAAAACACACAGAACAGATTATTCTTCATGTGGGTCTCTAAAAGAACTTAAAATGCTTTTTCCTCAATACATGTCGAAGGGGGAGATGAACCATGAGAGACTATGGACTCTGAAAAACAACCTGAGGGTTTTGAAGGGGCTGGGGGTGGGAGGTTGGGGGAGCCTGGTGGTGGGTATTGTGGAGGGCACGCATTGCATGGAGCACTGGGTGTGGTGTAAAACTATGAATTCTGTTATGCTGAAAAGAAATGAAATTAATAAAAAATAAAATAAAATTTTAAAAAAAGGCTCCCTTAAAAAAAATAAATAAATAAAATGCTTTTTCCTCAATACATGTTGAAGGAATAAATGAAAGCAATAATAGTTTAACAATTTACATTATCTACTTTACTTAGAATTTCTTTTTATCATTTCTGGCACGATGGCCAGATTTATAAGAACAGAAACCACATGCACACACACACCAAAAGCGGCAGCCAAATCCATGCTGACAAATCTATAAACAGCTAATACACAAAATATCTTTGTGGGGTATGCAGAGAGATACATGAGAGCTTTCAAAATCAGGTTGAGTTAAAAGTTGCCTGTTAAGCCACTGATAACCAGAAACTTTTTATGACGGTGATTTCTCTTATCACGAAAGACGACTATGCAAAGAAATAATAAACTAACAAATTTTCAGAATGTCTAACCTCACTAGTAATACTCAATGCTGGGAAAAAGGCATTCTTCTGTGTGACATAGTTGCTAGAGCATAAACTGGTATAAGCTTTTTAAAGGGTTATGTATGTCAAAAGCCTTAATGCATTTATTCCTACTGAACTAACTCCACTTCTAAGAAATTATCCCTAAGAAATAATTACAAATATACACAGATATTTAGATAAAAGGATATTTACTCACAGCATTACTAATAACAAGAAAGGGCAAAAGCCCAACATTTTAGATAATAAAGATCACTTAAACACAACATATCACACATACAAAAATGAAGTACAATCTAGCTACAAAAACAGTACTGGAGAATATGTAACAAAATAGAAAAATTGGGATGAAAGTAAGCAACAAAACAGTATGACCCCAATTTAATTAAAAATATGTACATATGGGGAACCTGGGTGGCTCAGTTGTTAAGCATCTGCCTTTGGCTCAGGTCATGATCCTGGGGTCCTGGGACTGACCCTGCATGGGGCTCCCTGCTCAGCGGGAAGCCTGCTTCTCCCTCTCCCACTCCCCCTGCCTGTGTTCCCTCTCTCACTGTTTCTCTGTCAAATAAATAAGTAAAATCTTTAAAAAAATGTACATATAAGTTCCATATTTCTTCAACTCTATATATCGTATACACCAATATTAAATATATATATAACTATATATATTAGTATACAGTTACATATATGTAATATATACATATATACACACACTTACATAGTGTCTATATATATATATATATAGAGAGAGAGAGTTAGTTAGTATCATAACCAAAAATAATAACTGGTTGTGACTTAAAATTGATAGTGATTTATCTCTGGAAGCAGAATTTACGATAATATTCTTCTTTGTGTACTTCTGTCTCTACTTTCCAGCCTCTCTACAACGAACGTAATATACACTGCATTTGTAGTCACAAAGCAATGTAATTCTTTTTAAAAAGCACATCATACTGGTAAAATGTGGAAAATACACATTTTAATAGCTCCCCCTCTCCCCATTTTTATAGCTTTTAAAGAAAGCTCAAAGAGGACAGGCACTGGTTCAAACAACATTACCAAGATCTAGAAAGTAACCATTCTGGACTTTGGAGTTAACAGAGCTCTGGCCTCAAATCTCTGTTGTGTGGCCCTGGGCAAGTTACCAAAGCTCTGTGTGTCTTAGCCTCATCCATAAATGGGACACTAACAGTTAGCTTTCAAGGTTAATGTGAGGGTGTGTAAATTACCTATAAAACATCTGGACATTCAGTAAAAAGACACCTCTGGAATATACAATTCTACTCTTAGTCCAGAGGATAAAGATTGATTAAGACACCCAAAATAAGTAGAAAGTACTAATGTGCAATGCAAAGCACTTCACTATTTCAAGGAGAAATTTATTCCCTAGAAAGAGCTGGTCGACTACGATATTCCTTATTTATTTTGAAATCTAATTACTTAACACTAAATAAGTTATGGTATATATATTTTAGGCAAATTGTATGGAACCTTAACAGTTTTATTTTTTTTGCAGGTAAGAGAGTTGAAAATAGGTGATTTTAAATTAGCATTATTACACATTCTTTATGCTTTGTACAACTTTGGAATTAATATCTGATAAGGGACTTGTATCTAGAATATATAAAGAATACCGCAATGATAAAAAGACAAGTGATCCAATTTAAAAATGGTAAAGGATTTGAAAAGATATTTCTCCTAAGAAGATACACGAATAAGCACATGAAAAGATGCTCAACACCAGCAGCCATCAGGAAAATGCAAATCAAAACCACAATGAGAAACTGCTTCACACCCATTAGAACTACTATAATAAAAAGGACAGATAAGTATTGGTGAAGATGTGAGAAACTGAAACCCTCATACACTGTTGGTAGGAATGTGAAATGGTGCAGCTGCTTTAGAAAAGAGTCTGCTGTCCCTCAACAAGTTAAACATGGAGTTACCATATGGCTCAGCCATTCTACTCCTAGAGAAATTAAAACATGTCCACACAAACACCTGTATACAACTGTTCACAGCAGCATTATTCATAATAGCCAGAAAGTGAAAACAGCCCAAATGTCAATCAATGGATAAATGGGTAAACAAAATGCAACAGATCAATATAATAGGTTATTATTTGGCAATAAAAAGAAACAAAATACTGATAATGTTGTAACACAGATGAACATTGAAAACACAGGAAGTTAAAGAAGCCGGTCACAAATGACAACAGACTGTATGAGTCCACTTATGTGAAATATCCAGAATGGGTCTGTCTAAACTGGTAGTTGCCTTTGGTTGAAAAATGAGTGATGGGGGAATGGTATCAAGGGTATGTGGGGTTTCTTTTCTGGGTGATGAGATACTCTAAAATTGATTGTGGCTGCACAACCCAAACCTCTGAACTGTAGACTTTAAATGGGAGAACTGTATGGTAAGTAAATTCTATTTCAATAAAATATGTATTAGAAAAAATATATATAAGAGACATTTAGTTTTGTCTTGAGATAACAAAGAAGTTTTTAAATAGCCCGGTACGAGAAGAAAATTTCTACTTGGCAGATTCACTGACAGTAAATCAAATGCTGGGCTCTATTTTCACATACCTCCTATCTGAAGCTCAGGACAGCCCATTCGTCTCATCTGTGTGCTGACAGACTCCATCTCTTGTACAAGGGGCACTAATATTGTCTCATTGATCCACTAGGAAGAAATGAGGCAAAGATTTTACACACATAATTCCAAAGCATTTCTCAAATAATTATTTTCATGAAATGCTAAGAATAATTTTTACTGTCTTCTTGAATTTTAACAGAGTATAATAAAAGAGAATGAATGCTGAAGTCCAGAGAGTTAAGCAAGCAAGCTAGTAGAGTGTAAGTTAAGTCATAATCTTAAAGCACGCAGGCCTGCATTTTGCTGAAGAGAATATAAAAATTTCACTTATATCTTTTCTTTCTTTTTTTTTAAGATTTACTTATTCTGACAGAGAGATTGACAAGCGGGAGGGACAGAGGAAGGGAGGGAAAGAAAGAATCCCAAGCAGACTCTGTGCTGAGTGTGGAGCCCTATGCGGGGCTTGATCTCGTAACTGTGAGATCACAACCTGAGCTGAAACCAAGAGTCGGACGCTCAATAGACTGCACCACCAGCGCCCCGTCTTAAGTTTTTCTTAAATTTTTATGATTATTATACTTAGCTAAAAGGAACTCATTTCACTTATTCATTCTTCCAACATGTATTCAATGCATTCCACTTACCAACCATTCTTGAGCTGCAACAAAATTACCTAAGGGGTTCAGGACTATGTTCCCTTGTATCCCCATGAAGGAATTTTTGTTTAAGAAAGACATCCAGGCTTCTGGTTCAAGAAAATAGGCTGCAATTTTCATCACTCACTCTCGATACTCTATTAAAATTATAGTAAAAGAATAAAAGAGGAGCACAAGTGATTTCAATGATTTCTAGAAGATGTAGAGTGGATGCATGAGTGCTGAAGGATGGGAGGGGAAGTAGTAGAAGCCTCTGCAAAATCTACATGGAGCCCTGAGTGGAGGAGGGCTCATCTGTCCTCAGAACTTGGGACCTTCTAGTACCTTCCAGAGCGGGAAAGAGGCAGGGCTGAAACCAGGGAACTCACTTGCTCTGGATGAGTCAGCCTTCCCAACCTCCAGGCCAAAGATGAGAGGGTTCTTTTCCAAAACAGGCAAAGAAATTGAAATATTCTGAAGTAGATTCTAACATATATTACCTTCTCTCTCTAACTTAAAGTTCTCTGAGGCGATGACCTCATTCATTTTCCTCACATTTCTGGGTATATAATAGGTTCTGACAGAAAAGCTCTTCATAAAAATAAAATGGGGAAAAAAAAAAAGAAGAAAAACTAAACTAAACTACTGGTGCCTGGGTGGCTCAGTGGATTAAGCGTCTGCCTTTGGCTCAGGTCGTGATCTCAGGGTCCTAGGATTCGAGCCCCACCTGCTTCTCTCTCTCCCCTTGCTCATGGACCTCTCCCTCTCTCTCCCTCTCAAATAAATAAATAAATAAATAAATAAATATCTTAAAAAAAAATGAAAAAAGTAAAATAAAATTGAGCTGCTTGTAAAAGGAAAAAGCTCCTAATAACTAAATATATTATCCCTTAATCCACTCAAAATAAGTGGATTTACTAAATACGGAGAGAAAAAAAACCTGATGAAAGCAGACACCATAAGGTAAATGTGTTTATCCTTACATATGTGCTATCCATATTGTAATTCTTTTTTAAAAATTTTATTTATTTATTAGACAGAGAGAGATACAGTGAGAGAGGGAACACAAGCAAGGCGAGTGTGAGAGGGAGAAGCAGGCTTCCTGCCAAGCAGGGAGCCTGATGCGGGGCTCGATCCCAGAACTCTGGGATCATGACCAGACCGAAGGCAGACGCTTTACAGCTGAGCCACCCAGGTGCCCCCCATATTGTATTTTTAATAATAATTAATTCTGATAATTCTAGTTAGTAATTAACACCTCTAAATTATATTCTAATAACACACTCTGCATAATAAGAGGTACTAGTATTATCCAAAGAGTAACATCAGAACTTACATTTCTGAACTTAGCAGTCCATGAATCCATATGATCAAGAAGTTGTCTATTCATAGTCACTCTTGCCCAAACCTATTAAGAATGTTTAAAATGAACAATCAGTGAGGAAAAATCCTGCCAGAAATTAGTCATTTTCTTCCACTCTCAAAAATATGTGGAAAAATATCTGAAAAACAACTTCACAAACATTGATATTGATCTAATTAATAGTGATAATTTTCTAACTTCCCACTTGGTTGCTATTCATGCAGACACATCTTTAAAATTCCTTACATTGGTATGTTTAAAGAACATTCTTGCTTTTACGATCAAATAAAAATCTTATATTTGGTATTAAAATGATGAAGCTATAGGCTGTTGAATATTCTAACCAAGTGTATTTTATTATTTTTTTTTAAGATTTATTTATTTATTTGGGGGGGGCAGCAGAGGGAGGGGCAAAAGGAAAGGGACAGACAGAGAAAAGCAGACTCCCCACTGAGTGTGGAGCCTGATGCCAGGCTGGATCTCAGGACTCTGAGATCACGACCTGAACCAAAATCAGGGGTTGGAAACTAACTGACTGAGCCACCCAGGCACCCCAAATCCAAGTGTATTTTTTTTAAAAGCAAGAGTCTTATGTATTAAGTACAAATAGATACTTGAGATATCTTTTTATAAATAAATGCAGAAAAATCTTTTAGGCAGGATGGTAATGTCAACTATGTGTTATAAAGAATAAAAGTGTACAATGTAAATCAGCTTTAGGTACGACAGGCGTTTCTCCACTATTTAATATGTACCAGATTTATGTTTCTAGCCAGTAACAGTGAAGAATACAGGGGTGTCTGGGTGGCACAGTGGGTTAAGCATCTGCCTTTGGCTCAGGTCATGATCCCGGCCTGGGATTGAGCCCCATGTCGGGCTCCCTACTGAGGGGGGAGCCTGCCCCTCTCTCTCCCTCTGCTCTTCCCCCTGCCTGTGCTCTCTCTCTCTCAAATAAATAAAAACTTAAAAAAAAAAAAAAAAAAGTGAAGATTACAGAAAAAAAAGTTCCAGAAGTAGAAGAGACTTTCTAACAATCTGCAATCAAAAATATTAAGTCCCCTGGGGCAAATAATACCTTATATGTTAATAAAAATAATTAATTCATTTTAAAAAATATAAAGTCATTTTTATTTCCCACTTACCTCCTCTGCTGCTTGTTTAGAACTGAGATCAGCTTCATCTTTGTTAGCACAGGGGGCCTGAGACCTGCAGGCAAGTTGATACTGAAACTTCTTTAGAGTTTGTGCATAATCTCCCATAGAACGATTATAGTTCCAGAAAGTAGGACTGGTGGAAGGTGAGGTAGAGTCTGGGCTCCCTACAATGATGAATTTAAAGAGCATCAGTGTGCACTGTAGTAATTCTGACATCCAAAGTTAGCTCATGAACGCTGGCTATCTAGGCACCTAGGCAAGGCCAACCAAGGAAGACAAAGCCCCAAGGGATTCTTCTCCTCCCTGACACTTTTCTTTAGAGAACATATTTTAGCCTGTGCTAAAAATTAAAAAGAATATTTCTGAGCAATATCATGTTAAGAACTCTGAGTGGTTGAAAGTGTTTATTTTTGTTGTAAAATTAAGCTTGTTTCATTCTCTAAGACTTTCAAATAATTCAGCAAGAAACAAAAGACACAATTCTTCAGGAAAGAAATAGGGTAAGGAAGTTCCCTGCTTGAATTTTTAGTGGCTCCTTCTGAATGGGACAACTGCAGTCTGCTATTAATAAACTACTCTCTGGGTCAGCAGCTAGGCTTGCTTTTCCCTGTACTACCCTGCATTCTCTTTATAGCCCGTAATAACTCCTGTGTTGTATTAAAAGAGACTGACGATTACACTTCTAAATTTACACATTTACTCTCAGGAAATGTTAAAAGTTACATATGGGGACTCAATCCTCTAGAATCTTCTACCAGAGTACTTGTCACGCTTTAAGGTTATAGTTTGTCTTTCTACCAAAACAGAGTTTGAGCTCCTTGGGGGCAGGAAGTATTATTTTTCCCCAGCATCCCTGTGAACTGCTGCTGTGGCTGTTGTGGAGAGTTCTGTAGGCTTTGGGAAACCTATCAGCTTGGATTTCACCACCCGAGTGGGAAGTGATAATGAGGATATAGGCCTAGCACAGGCAGAGCTGGACTGAGACCCTTCTACCTCTATCCCCTGTACCCAGCAAAGGGCCAGGAACCTCACAGGCCAAATTTTTGGTAGGTAAGAAAAAAAATCTGTCCACTGGCACCAGAAGATAATAAGGAAATTTGTCTGTCTTAGGTCATACAGGGATTTAAAAATTATCCATTTTTTTATGGGTTTACAATACCCATTTATACTACCTGTGAAGTCCAGGAACCTCCTAGCTCAGAAATTACCTAAGTTAGTTCAAGGTCAGTAATACTCCTTAGGCACTTGGCAGAGGGAAATACAAAACTGCTAGGAGGAGACAAGGCTTCTATCCAGTTTTCTCAGGACAGAAAAGCACAGATAAATAAAACCCTACTGCAGATAAGCTTACCAAAAACAAAAATACAGAAATCACAAGAGGAAACGGTTTCAAGCAAAGTAATCAACAAGACAAAAATGTTAGTATTTAATCTCTAAGAACTTTAGATAACTGAACTATTAGAGATTTTCATTTTTATTTTTTGATTTATTTTTTTTTAAGATTTTATTTATTTATTTGACAGAGAGAGACACAGCGAGAGAGATAACACAAGCAGGGGGAGTGGGAAAGGGAGAAGCAGGCTTCCCGCTGAGCAGGGAGCCCATGGGGTTCAATCCCAGGACCCTGGGGTCATGACTTGAGCCAAAAGCAGACACTTAACAACTGAGCCACCCAGGCGCCCCTAGACAGAGACTTTCAAAGAGTTATGTTTAAAATGATTGAGATAGGAAAAAGAATGGAAAACATAAGAACAAACCAAGATACTCTAAAACAAATCATGCCTATTTGAAAGAGAACCAAGTAAAACCTTGAAAACTGGGGGAAAAAAAAAAGAAAAAAAAACCCCACCCACAACAAATTAAAAAACTCAATGAGTTAAACAGCAAGTCAGACACCGTTTAGGGAAAAAAGAACCAACGGTCAGTGCAAATGGTCAGGCTAAAACAAACCAACTGTGGGGTAAGCAGTAAAACAGAATGCCAAACTACTAAATGTGGAAGAAATGGAAGTTTTAGGAAGTCTCCACTTTGCAACTACCACTGTATTAACTCATTTCGGAGAGGACCATCAACAGATGCTAAAACCACTCGGTTTTAGGCTACTGGGAAACAGGATTCACAAGTCTCAAAGTATCACACTATAGATTATTTACTAATTATAAAAGGGAAAGCCAAGGCAGCCATCATCTTGACCAAGTGATCCAATTTAATCTTACCAATAAAGGGACAAAATGGTATCATGTGTTTCCTGATATATGTTGAAAGGAGCATAGCACCACCTATGTTGTATTCTTAGGAAAAAGTTGTATTTAAACTGATTCTAATCTTTTTTTTTTTTTTAAAGATTTTATTTATTTATTCGACAGACAAAGATCACAAGTAGGCAGAGAGGCAGGCAGAGAGAGGAGGAAGCAGGCTCCCTGCGGAGCAGAGAGCCCAACGTGGGGCTCGATCCCAGGACCCTGGGATCATGACCTGAGCCGAAAGCAGAGGCTTTAACTCACTGAGCCACCCAGGTGCCCCTAAACTGATTCTAATCTTATCTAATAATGAAAAATGACCACACAAATCCAAATTTGAAAAACAACTAGGCTGACCTCTTCAAACGTAAACGTCATGATCCTGCATCAGTTAAAAACAAAATGCTACAAAGGCCATTACTGGTCAATTTGAAGAAATAGGAGTATGAATAATACTAGTATCTTAAGTGTGATAATTATGTTGTAGTTAGAAAGGAAAATGTTCATGTTCTTAGGAGATGCGTGTGAACTAGTGAAGGATGGAGGGGCTAGTCAGAAAAAAAATGTGTGAGAAAAAGCAAAAGTGAGTGCCTGGTTTCTTACTATTGGAGAAAGGAGTTACAAATATGAAAAGGGAGGAGGCTGGAATCAACCCTGTATAGTTGGACTGGAATTGGGAGGCATGATCTATATATACTCATGGTTTTTAATATATACAGATGGACAGATACAGAAATACAAATAGGTGTGTATGTACATATATTCCTAGCTGTCTGTTGAGAAGACCTAGAGTAGTGATGTCCCATCAACAGTGGTATATCCAGTGCCTGGACATTAATTTCTAAATATCATTCTCCACTAAAAGCAACAATGGCTCCTTGGAGAAATACACTTACTCCAGAGCCACTTAACCAGGGAAAGTACAAGAGGAGCCTGAAATATCTTTTGGTGCTAGAAAGTAAAACAAAACAACAACAAACAAACAAAACAGAAGCCAGAGGATCCCACCAGTGAAATCTGAGACCATCTAACCATCAAAATAAATGACATTACTGGGGAGAAGAAAAAGCTCTATCTCACAACAGAATGCCAACAAATAAATATGAAAGGTGGCTGCACGACAATAGAAATACACTTAATGCCACAGAATTATACACTTAAGAATGGTTTAAATGGTAAATATTGTGCATATTTTGTCACAAAAGATGTTTAAAAAATGTAAAAGGGGATAATAAAGAAGGAATGATGGAATTAGAAAGGCCCTATGAAAACCAACATAGTAAAAATCAATTTTTTAAAAAATTTACTTATTTGACAGACAGAGATCACAAGTAGGCAGAGAGAGAGAAGGAAGCAGGCTCCCTGCTGAGCAGAGAGCCCGACGCGGGGCTCAATCCCAGGACCCTGGGATCATGACCTGAGCCAAAGGCAGAGGCTTTAACCCACTGAGCCACCCAGGTGCCTGGTAAAAATCAATTTTGAAAAGAAACTTAAAAGGATGTTAAAGCTAAGTCAAGGGGCGCCTGGGTGGCTCAGTCAGTTAAGTGTCTGCCTTCGGCTCAGGTCATGATCCCGGGGTCCTGGGATCGAGCTCCTCATCAGGCATCCTGCTTGGCAGGGAGCCTGCTTCTCCCTCTTCCTCCACCTGTTCTTCCACTTTGTGCTCTCTCTCCGAAATAAATAAATCTTTAAAAAAAATAAAAAAATAAAAAATAAATAAGTCAAATATGATGAGGAAGAGGACATTTATACAGTCTCAAAGTAGCTCCTCACAAAATACTATTTATAAATTAATTTATACAAAATACTAAATTACCTATACCTACAGATAATGGGTCAGAAGTATAGGGATGGACATAAATACACCAAGCAAACACTAAACAAAAAGAAAATTAGTACAGCTGTGTTAATATCAGAGAAAATAGAAGGCAAAAAACCTAAGAGATAAAGATAAAAGGAGTAATTGGCCATAATGATATTAACAATCCTGAATTTATATGCACTTAGCATCATTTCCTACACATTTAGCAAATTTGACCGAATTATGAGGAGACATTTAATGGAAGACAATCAGTGGGAACTGTTAATGGACTTCCTTACTAACTAATAGATCAAGTGGACGAAGATTAATAAGATAAAGACTTTAAGAACACCTTCAAGAAGTCTGGTTCAATGAACAAACATGGGGCCCAGTATTTAGAGACTATGCATTCTTTTCAAAATACCAAGAACCATTTATAAAAAGTGATCACACTGGAAGCCTAAAGCAAGTCTTAAGAAATACCAAAGAACTGACAGGGTACAGTTCACAATCTCTAGCCGTAGCACAATTCCCTTAGGGGAAAAATAAAAGATAACCAAGCCTTCATTTTGTATGTTGGAAATGAAAAGCAACACCAATCACTAATAATACTTCTAAGCAATAATAACAACCCTTCTAAATAACTCCAAAGTATCAAAGACAAACAAAAATGGAACCCAGAAAATATCTCAATAAGACCAAGATACGTCAACGGAACAACCTAGGTTGTTCTTTGCATGGCATTATACTCTATAATTTACAGTAGTAAACTTGAAATATTTCAAAATTTAACAAGAAGAAAAAGCATGCATCAACAAATAACAAGATAATATTGATTTGTTTCTTTGACATTCCTGGCACTTTCAGGCAAAATTAAATAAAAAATCAATGGAGATTTCAAGTGACACAAAGAGCCATGGTCCAATAACTGACTTCCTCATTGTGGCCATGCTTTAGCACCTAATGTGCTTTCTGTGAAAGTTCCTGAGGGGAAAAAATCATTACTTGGCTCAATAACCTAATTTGGTTTCAAATAATTGACTTTGTTATAATCAAATCCACCCCAAACAGATTAAGATTTACTAACATTGTTTCCCAAAGTAAACTAAGACAAGTTTAAAAATGTTCTGAAAATCAGCAGCACTTCTGGAGTAAATCCATTCTCTCTCCACCACGCCAATCTTCTCAAGCACCAAAAGGAGACAACTATCACTTCAATAAGCGGTGCTATGCACTGATTTAAAAACAACTGATAGCCTCAACTTTTAAACAGAAAGTATAACTTATATGAAAAAGCTTTCAATCTTAATGTAGATGAAAGGTTCAAGACTTCTTGGTTCAGCTACATTTTACTTTTTAAGTTTGGTAAGCTTAATTCTTTTTTTTTTTTTTTAAGATTTTATTTATTTATTTGACCGAGAGAGATGACAAGTAGGCAGAGAGGCAGGCAGAGAGAGAGGGGGAAGCAGGCTGCCTCCTGAGCAGAGAGCCCGATGTGGGACTCGATCCCAGGACGCTGGGATCATGACCTGAGCCGAAGGCAGCCGCTTAACCAACTGAGCCACCCAGGCGTCCCGGTAAGCTTAATTCTAACGATACAAAATATAAAAACAAAATGTATTTCTCTCCTAGGCTATCAAGGTATTGGTAAAAAAGCAACATTTATGGAGAGGTATCAAAATACTGAAAATAATGAGTTAAGGGCAACATTAAGTAACACCAAATATATATACATTAGGTCTAACTAAAAATATACATACATACCCAGCTTAACTCTATGCTGTTTCTCTTCTTCACTTCTAAGAAAGGTATCCAACGTTCGTAAGTCTGTCATGTAGTCTTCTTTGTCAGTAGGGGAATTATAGACCGTAGGTGAAGACCGGTAGCGAGATCTCAATCCACTGCTCTCCACTGGTCCAACAGTAGTAGGGTATGGAGAAGAAGGAGAGGGACTATAGCTTGCCAACTATACAAAATAAAAGAACTTCTTCTTTACTGAAATTTATCTGTTTCGGTTTTAGACTTTCAAAAAGTAACACACCAATTAGAATGGCCAAAATCCAGAACCATGACAACACCAAATGCTGGTGAGGATGTGGAGCAACTGGAACCCTCATTCGCTGCTGGCGGGAAGGCAAAATGTATACACAGCCACTCTGGAAGGCAGCTGGCGGTTTCTTACAGAACTAAACTACACGCAGCACATGATCTAGCAATTGTGCTCCTTGGTATCTACCCAAAAAAGTTGAAAACTTATGTCTACACAAAACCCTGCATACAGATGTTTACAGCAGCTTTATTTGTAATTGCCAAAACCTGGAACCAATGCAGGCATCCTTCAGTAGAGAATGGGTACATAAACGGTGATACAGCTGGACAAAGGAGTATTATTCAGCATTAAAATGAAATGAGCTATGGGGCACATTGGTGGTTCAGCATCTGACTCTGGATTTTGGCTCAGATCATGATCTCAGGGTCTTGAGATCAAGTTCCACATAGCCAAGTCAGGTCCAGGCTGGGCGTGGAGCCTGCTTAAGATTCTCTCTGTCCCTCACCCTCTTCCTTTCACTGCCCACTCCACCCCCAACTCGCAGACAAGTGTTCTCACTTAAAAAAAAAAAAAGAAAAAAAAGATGTGACTTATCAAGCCATGAGAGGGACATGGAGGAAACTTAAATGCACATAACTAACTAAAAGAAGCCAATCTGAAAACGCTACACACTGTAAGGTTCCAATTATATGATATTCTGGAAAAGGAAAACTATGGACAAAGTAAAAAGATCAATAATTGCCAAGGACCGGGGAGGATGGATAGGGCACAAAGGATTTTAAGGGCAGTGAAATTACACTGTTATGATACCATACAATAATGGTGCATTCATGTCACTACATATTTGTCTAAACCACAGAATGCATACCACCGAGAGTGAGCCCTAAAGTAAACTATGGGCTCTGGGTGATAATGATGTACCAATGTAGGTTCATCAACTGTAACAAATGTATCACTCTGGTGGGGGATTCTGATAGCTGGGGGGAGGCTATGCTTGTGTGGGGGCGAAAGGTATACAACATGTCTCTGTACCTTCCTCTCAGTTTTGCTACAAATCCTAAAACTACTCTAAAAAATAAAGTTTTTAAAAGAAGCAATATATGCCAGTTTTAAAAAATGGAGAGTTTAAAGAAAGTAAGTCATACTTTTAACTCCACAACCTAGAGATAATATAATCCCCTTTCATATTTTATGTTCAAATCTTTCAATGTACACAGATAAATCAATGCATTATTGCTTTTACATTATTGAGATAATACTGTTTAGTTTAATTACCTGTTTATTAATTTTTATTTTTATTTATTTATTTTTTTAATTTTTATTTTTAAAAGATTTACTTACTTTAGGATAAATAAGATGTGGTATATATATACAATGGAATACTATGCAGCCATCAAAAGAAATGGAATCTTGCCATTTGTGACGACGTGGATGGAACTAGAGGGTATTATGCTGAGCGAAATAAGTCACTCAGAGAAAGACAATCATCATATGATCTCCCTGATATGAGGAAGTTGAGAGGCAATGGGGGGCTTTGGGGGACAGGAAAGGAAAAAATGAAACACGATGGGATCAGGAGGGAGAAAAACCATGAGACTCTTAATCTCACAAAACAAACAGAGTTGCAGGGAGGGGGAGGCGGGTAGGGAGAGGGTGGTTGGGTTATGGATACTGGGTAAGGTATGTGCTATGGTGAGTGCTGCGAAGTGTGTAAACCTGGTGATTCACAGACCTGTATCCCTGGGGCTAATAATATATTATATGTTAATAAAAAAATTAAAATTAAAAAAAAAAAGATTTATTTAGAGAGAGACAAGAGCATGTGAGCATGTGCATTGGTGGGGATGGACAGAGAAGAGGAACAGGGAGATAATCTCAAGCAACTCCCTGCTGAGCATGGAGCCAGAGGGCTCTATCCCACGACCTTGAGATCACCACCCAAGCAGAAACTGACTGAGCCACAGGTGTCCCCTCATCGTTGTTTTAAAAATTAACCAATGATTTTCCTATAAATATTCTTAATGGCTATATAATATTTCATTGTACAAATATACTATAATTTATTTTTACATTCTAGATATTCGAACTGTCTACAATTTTTGGCCACTGTAAATAATGTTATGATTAACATCTTTGTATATAAATCTTTTCTTAATTTCTGAGGATGTTCTTTAGGAGATTCCTAGAACTGAAATGACTGGATCAAACCATATGAACATTTAAATGCATATTTGCATTGTATTAAATGAAAATGTTATACTAAATACAATTCAGAAGAAACTGGTAGGAGGACACATTTTGGTATATATCCATCAGCATTACTACTTTAAAATGTTTGAGGGGCACCTGGGTGGCTCAGTGGTTTAGCCTCTGCCTTTGGCTCAGGTCATGATCCCAGAGTCCTGGGATCGAGCCCCACATTGGGCTCTCTGCTCAGCAGGGAGCCTGCTTCCTTCTCTCTCTGCCTGCCTCTCTGCCTACTTGTGATCTCTATCTATCAAATAAATAAACAAAATCTAAAAATAAAGAAAGAAAGAAAGAAAATGTTTATTTGATATAGAAGAATTTTTAAAAATTTACATTTAACTTGTGTTTCCTCATACTTATGAAGTTAAACACTTTAAAAATAATTACTGGTCACTGTATTATCTATTTTATCAACTCAACTATCTACTCCAGTACATTGATAACTATTTTTATTGGGGTTTCATTATCAATTTATATAAGCTTGTCAAAAAGCAAGGATTAAAAAATCCTTTAGTTTAATAATGTTTGAAAACAGAAATGTTAATCCTCTTCCACATTGATTTTTCTTATGGGGGTGGAGCCTATTTAAAAAAAAAATCCTCACATATGCTATGATATTTGGGCTATATAAACCATACTGGGCTAATAAACCATTGACTGGTTTATTCTTACTCAAGGGGCATATGTTATGCATAATACATATTATCTTATTTTATCCTCTCAATAATAGGTAAATATTGCTACTGTACTAATTTTGGATATGAGAGGTTAGGTAACTCACTCGAGATCCTACCAGGATTTCAATCCAATTTTCTGACTATAGAATTTATGCTTTTAACATGTTTTACTGGATCAGAATTAGCTGTCCATACACTCAGAATGTGGGTAACTACTGAAGATAGGTACAGGTATGTCTGAAAACTTTCATAATCAAAAGTTTAAAAGTAACTTGTTTCTTGAAATTTTAAAAGAACTCAATAGCAAAATTTCAGACGCTAATATATTCTGCAGGTATATTTGATTAAAGTGTAAAATTTTTCTTCCATATTTATTTAGGTTTTCTACTTAGTCGATCTTGGCATTTTCTCCCTAGAAAAATAATTATTCTATTTCATTAACTTTTCCAAGGTATTAGTTTGTATTCAACAAATACTTATATGGCATCTATATTCCATACACTGGGCTAAGAAAACACAGATGAATAAAAACACACCATCTTGTACTTGAGGTTACAGTCTAGTAGAAAAAGATAAACAATGTTACAAACTTTATATAAAGAGCTATTTAGCACAGATTAGTAATAGTTTCTAAGAAATAAAAGTAACTTACTTATTTAAGAGTAAACCATGGTTATTTCCATTAGATGAGTATTAAGTAGCCATTAAACAGAAATTATGTTTGGATGGTAAGAATATGAGTGATTTTTCTTTTTTTATGAAAATGAAAGCTATTTTTACAAGTCATATTTACCTATGGGTTGTGAGTTATCACTATATACACATTTCCTCATAATATTTAACTTGTACAAGATGTTCTAAATTCTATTACTTGCCAAAATTATTATCAGGTAACCAGTTGTATGGAATTTCATTACAAATAAATATTATGTAAAGACTGAGGGCAGTGTGTTTTCATTTCCAGACATTCCTCATTTAGCAACTACAGAGACGTTAGTCTAAATAGTGAGAGCATCCGAAAATGTGACTATCCCCACCACTGCCCTTTAAGTGATTTTTTTAAAAGGATTTTATTTATTTATTTGACAGAGAGCGAGCCCAAGCAGGGGGAGAGGGAGAAGCTGACTCCTGACGGAGCAGGGAGCCCCATGTGGGGCTTGATCCCAGAACCCTGGGATCACATCTGAGCCAAAGGCAGACACTTAACTGAGCCACTCAGGCACCCCTGATTTTTTTAAAGTAATCTCTACATACAACATGGGGCTTGCACACACAACTGCAAAATTAAGAGCTGCATGCTCTACTGAGTCAGCCAGGTGCCCCTGACCATCTCTTTAACGCTCCTTTTATGTTCTTACACTTCAGGCAGGAGTCATAATTTCAAATTTGTCAATTTTGCTTCTATCAAGTTCAAAAATGAGAACTATACCCCACTTAACTGTGGGAGTTGGAATGAAGGTTTCTATTCATCCCTTTTGAGAGGGGTGTCCATCCTCAAGAGTTCAACTACACAACTCCTCTTAGCTTAGGAGGTAATCCAACAGATGAAAGCATTAAAATCTTATTTATTTATTTATTTTTAGATTTTATTTATTTATTTGTGTGAGAGAGAGTGAGTGAGAGAGGGCACCCAAAAGCAGGGGAAGCGGCAGGCAGAGGGAGAAGCAGGCTTCCCACCAAGCAAGAAGCCGGATGCAGGACTCGATCCCAGGACGCTGGGATCACGACCTGAGCCGGAGGCAGACACTTAACCAACTGAGCCACCCAGGTGTCCCAGAAAGCATTAAAATTTTATAAGGATATACAAACGTTTCACATAAACAAGCAAAGAAAGAGGGCAAACGTGAATTTAAAAACTAAAGTAAAACATTACCATAGTCTCAACTGGTTTGAAAAACCCTGCAGAAAGATCCTAGATGGTGGGACGCCTGGGTGGCTCAGTTGGTTGGACGACTGCCTTCACCTCAGGTCGTGGTCCTGGAGACCCGGGATCGAGTCCCGCATCAGGCTCCCAGCTCCATGGGGAGTCTGCTTCTCCCTCTGACCTTCTCCTCGCTCATGCTCTCTCACTGCCTCTCTCTCAAATAAATAAATAAAATCTTTAAAAAAAAAAAAAAAAAAAAAAGATCCTAGATGGTGACCCTCAACCCATTATCTTTGCAAAAGCTAATATTTTTTCTTTCACCCTAGGGTGTATTATAAAGAACTTCTGACTAGGTATCAGGATCTGGGTTCTGTTCTTGGCTCTTAAACAGGCAATCTGGACAAGTCAATTATCCACTGTTCCTCAGTTCCCTCAGGGAGAAAATGAGTTTTGACCCATTTGCTGATTTTCAAGGTAGCTCCCCATTCTAAAATAATGTGACTGGCCAAGAGAAAGGATTTGTTACCTTATTATAACCACTGATGGGAGAGTAAGTCACTCCAGGGCTATAGGAACCACTGCCCCCTGATGACAGACCTTGCAGCTGTGGGCTATATCCAGTTATACAGCTGGTGGTGAACTTGGGGCTGGTACTGGGTGAACGAGATGGGCTATAACTCAACACGCTCTGACCCTGAATTGAAGGAGAAGGTGGAGAGGGAGGTTTTTGGGTTGCTGCCAGATCATGTGGAGGAGTAGTCTGTACAACTAGAAGGAAGGAAAGAACAAATAAATAAATAATGAGTGAATAAAAGATGTGTGTGCGTGTGTAAATAAAATTTCTATAAGAACAGATTTAATGAATTGAATCTTTCTCAAGAAAAGAGAAAGTAACAGAGTGACTTGGTTGTTAAGTTACGTAATATATTATTACCTAAGGACTCAAAGTAGTTGCTTACCATTTCCACAGATTTCAAAGTAAGAGATTAGCTTCAATGCAAAAAGTCACTTAATTTTAATTGTAATTAAACAACGGAACAAACTTTCATGAGGCTGTTTGAATATTATTTCCATTCAGTTTATACAAATAGGAATGATAATCATTGGTCTTAAGACAATTTATTATAGACTTAATATAGTTGAACCAGATGGCCTTAGAAGTCCCTTCCAGCTCAGTCTATAAAAAGGGCAAATTAAATTGAGAAAGATTTATTGCCAACCTTTCCCCCACCTTTGCAAAAGATATAAAACACTTACCAGCTGTTTTCAACCCTAAAAGTGTTTGCTGTCCAGGGCTAACCACCAGACTTGTTGGTGCCACAGTATATTTGAAATATCTCCAAAAATCAAATAAGGCGTTTAGGCTAAAGAGGGAGGCAAGGGCAAGCTCTGGAAGAGAACAATATGTTATATTTTTAAAAAGGGAGGCAGAACATTTAAAGGGGGTGGGGACAAAACTCTTCAAACTTCAGCAAGTTAACAAAAAAATTGAAAACCATCTTCCTACTCCTCATAAGAGTTACCATTTAATGAATGTATGCCTTATACAATGTTTCTTACATAAATGTTTATTATAGAACATTTACTAGTGAATTTCAAAATATTACTGGGCACCTGGCTGGCCCATTTGGTGGAGCATGTGACTTAATCTCAGGGTTGCAAGTTCAAGCCCCACACTGGGTGTAGAGATTACTTAAAAATCAAAAAATCTTACCAAAAAAATAATCACTAATCCTTACAACCTTGTACAATAAATATTTTGACCTTCATTTGACTACAGAAGCCAAGTGACTTTTGCAAGAACACACAGCCAGTTATTCATGATTACACCTCAGGTATGCAGATACCAAAACTTGCTTATTTCCTTGCTACACCACCTCCCTATCACAGACTCCACGTTAATGTCTGTGTTAGACTATGGAATTCACTCTAATGGCCATAAAGACTCTTCATATCCCGGGAAGAGAGGGGGGAAGCAGACAGAGGAAGTAACAAGTAAACTGAGGAAGGCATCAATGGAATAGAAATCTGTTTTTCTTGAAAGGAGCAATGGTAGGGGAGTAGGGAAGGTATTTCAGAGAGAATAAATCACCACCACCAAACACTGTTTTTCATCACAGAACTCCAATGATTACCTGGAATTGTACTGTTTAATTTGTTTCCTTTACTAGAACGTTCCTTCCATGAGGGCAGGGGCCTTGTTCCCTTCCTACTGTATCCCCAGTTCTTGGAACATAGTACACACTCGAGTATTTATGGAATACAGGGACGAATACTAAACTGAATTGAACATGAATGCAGGTTTTCATCAGTAGTAAATCTAAATCACAATAAAAATTACTTACTTACCAATATACCAGAGGGGCCAGTATGTCACATTATAATACGAACTAATCAATTTTCCAGTCCTGAAAAAATTAGAAAGGCTTTTCAAAGTCTTAAAAAAAAAATCAAAAACAACAAAAACCCAAAATCAAAACAAACACCAAAACCTGTGGAACCGACCATTAGCCTCTTCAAGTTTCACTTTTTCTGGCTAATTAACTTACATTTCAGTGTATATCATTCCAGCCATAGATACATTTAGCAGTCCCCAGGCTAAAACCACTTTCTTAGCTTCTGTTTCTTTTCTCATCTTGATGGTTCTGTCAATAAGGGAAGCACTAGGATTTGTCTCCCTTTGCATCTATTAAAAAATAAAAAGCACCGGAATTAATGAAAAGAAACCACTTCTCTATTTAAGAAACTTGTGTCCTTTATAACAGTAACTAAAAACTGCACATTTTCTTTATGTTTAAACTGTCTTTCCAAATTTTTTACATTTTACTATGATTATATGAAAAGGGAACGCTAAATTATAAGTTTATTGGTACCATATTGTAGTCAACAGAGAACTGGCTGGTCACTTCAGAGAACAGTACTTCCAATGAATAAAAATGTCTTATTTTGTATTTGAAGGATGGTGATTATATCCACAATTATTCTGTACTGTGCTTTTCAAGGATGTTACAAGGACTAGCCCAAGGACTAATTTAAGAAACTCAAAATACCAAGCTCTGGGAGAAAATACTCCATATTAGCTAAAGCCATGAAAGGCTCTCCTCTTAACATCTTCACGCAGAAACCATTAACTGCCTACCATCGTGAACAACTGTCTGCACTCGGCCTGTCGCACTCCAGGGACCCCTGTTTTGTGTTGCTGATAAAGTTTTTATAAAGATTTTAAGTTTTTAGGGGTGAACACTCGTGGTGTGAAGGGAATGAGAGCGACTGGGGAGTCCGCAGTTTGGGCCCACGTGGGATTTATATTTCCTCTGTTTCGCTAGGCCTCATCTCAGACAAACATAAGACTCGTCCAGATCTAGAGTCGTATCCATAGAGTACAGAGCAGCACCCTTCCCGCCTCCCAGCCCGCGGTCAAAACTTCCCAGTCCCCAGAGATTCCCTCCCTGGGTCTCCCAGCACAAACTTTAGCAACCCCTATGGCTTCTTTCGTCCTTCCACTACAGGTGATGGGACGCCTGGCCACACTCCCCTTTGGCTGAACCCTCGCCGGATCCACAGTCACGGAAACCCCACGACCCGCGTGGACTCAGCGGCCAGGAAGCACAAAAATGACCCCCAAAACGCACCATGTTCTTCGGCCGGAAGCCGCGGGCTCGCGCCACACCCTACTGCACATGCGCGAAGCCAAGCGCGAAGGCAAAAGCAACCGGCTTGCAGGGCCACAGTTACCGGAAGAATGAACCTTCTCGCGAGAAGGGAGGGGGCGCGGAAGAACGAGAGCTAGGCGCGTTACCAGGGAAACAGCTTTTGTGTTTGTGGCTCTCTTCTGCGGGGAGAAAGCTGAGCAGCAAAAATTCAGACCAAGTTCTGAACCCGCAGTAAAAAGTAGTAACTGTAACAAGCTGAATTTCTATATATTAATATAATTTTAGCTTCCTTAGGGTATTTATGGATAAAAAATATGCTCACATTTTAAGCCGATTTTATTACGCAGGGTAGCTAATTGTAGGGTAGAGTATGTGATAACGTGTCCAGACACCCATCAGCGACGACAGAGCATTTCTCACAAAAACAAGTGTTCTGACCCGATGTGAATTCCTAAATATCCTTGTAATAAGGGTGCAGCAGTAGGAAAAAATCCCCAAATCTGTTAAAGTTGCTAGTGGTTTTGAGGTTGAAAAAAAGTCCAGTTGTTACTTTGATTGCATATTCTCGGAAGAATTTATAATCCTGAGGAAAAGCTTCATCAGGGAGTTCACTTTGATTTTATTTAACAAATACAAACGCCTACAATGTGCCACAGAGCCACGCGTGGGGATGTAAAAGTGGAGTTCCCTGGTTAGTGTCTGGAGGTCAGCCCACAGGTGCAATAGAGGGTCAGGCGAGGTGGTGCTCGGTGAGCCTGGAGGGGGTGCCTCTGGCAGGCTCGTGGTAAGCTTCCTGGAGGAGGCGATGCAGGCCTAAGGCACAAGGCCAACAGCCACCATGAGCCGGGAGTGGGGACCTGCCTTTGGGGATGTGGAGAAATGTTACCCTAATGAAAACATAACGTCTTTTCACAACAAGCTAGTGGATTGTTACATCATGTTCGTGTCAATGACCAAAATTTTTCCTAAGATGCACCTAAGGTCAAATAGAAGAAAATTAAGATTCCTCGTGGTATTGCATATTAATGGAATCGGCAGGTATGCTATGCTCTTAAAGATCTAACAGGTTTTTTTTAAAGATTTTATTTATTCATTCGACAGACAGAGATCACAAGTAGGCAGAGAGGCAGGCAGAGAGAGAGGAAGGGAAGCAGGCTCCCAGCTGAGCAGAGAGCCTGATGCAACTCGGGGCTCGATCCCAGGACCCCGAGATCATTACGGAGCAGAAGGCAGAGGCTTTAACCCACTGAGCCACCCAGGTGCCCCTAACAGATTTTTAAAAACTGTGGTTTTAATCATTTTTAGGCTACCTTACCAGCAACGATGTTTTGCTCTAGTTTTAGATTCAGAGATGAACTTACTCAAAAATTGTTCAAAGTGAAGGGACCGACCCAATGTACAGTCAAAATTAGAATACCAGGTTCCTCCCCACCTCATATCTCTTTCCCAAGAAATTGTATACATTTGATGTCATTTACAACAGACACATCTTTTTTTTTTTTTCCCCCTTTAAGTAGGCTCCAGACTTAGCATGGAGCCCAAGCTGGGTCTGAACTCACAACCCTAAGATCAAAATACCTGAGCTGAGACAAGGAAGTTTAACAGACTGAGCCACCCAGACACCCCTACAACAGACACATCTTTATTTCCTCTCTTAATGTCCTTAAGTTATTGTGCACTTATTGAAGGCTTAAAAAGAAACACTATTATATATAGTGTTTTGCTATATAACTGGCCTTATTTATTGGTTTGCAAGGGTTACCATAAAAAATACCACGGACTGGATGGCTTAAACAACAAAAATGTATTTTTTCACAGTTTTGAAGGTGAGAAGTCCAAGACCAAGGCACCAGCAAAACTGGATTCTCCTGAGATCTCTTTCCTTGGCTTGAAGATGGCCACCTTCTGTGTTCTCACATGGCCTTTTTCTCTGTGTCCACACATCCATCGGGTGTCTCTTTCTCTTATAAGGACATCAGTCATCTGGATTAGGGCCCTATCTTTATGACCTCTTTAACCGTAATTATCTCTTTAAAGGTCTTATCTCCAGTTATTGTCAAATTGGGGATTATTCATTCAACATATAATTTGGGGGGAACATAATTCAGTCTATAATATATTAGGTGTGTGCATGTCAATTTACAGTGATATGATACATACAGAGACTGGAAAAAAATGGATACTTAGATTTTTACAGACATTACAATTTAAAGAAAATACAGTATGTACAAGTTTCAGGAAAATAAAAAAAGATTAAGGTAAAATGCACCCTCTTGATGTATGTGGGAAATACCGTAACTCTCATAGAAATAATTTAGATAAATCTTCCAAAAAGTTAGAAATCCAAGAAGTGTTTGTCAGTTCCTGTCACAGTTACCGAAGCGTATGTCACAATAGGTTGCCAAGGAAATTGTCATCCACATGGAGTGAAGTACTTCCCAGTCATCTTCATTCCTTTGAGCATGCTTTATTTTCAAAGCAAGGAGCCATCATGGGAGACCTTTTTTCCTTATTTTGGGAGGTGGATCCTCCCCCCATACCTTTAAGTTTTACCATTCCAAGTCAGGAATATGAATGCCGGAAGGATGACTCTTGCGGGACAATAGGGAGCTTCCTGCTTTGGTATTTTGTCATTATATTGGTCCTGATGTTCTTCTCTCGGGCTTCTGTCTGGGTAGGATATCCTATCTCATTTAAAATAATATGTTTAGTATCATAGGGGATTTTCCATAAAAGAAATTCACTTTACTTCGGTCAAGCTACTTTTTAGAAGTTTGTTTTCTAGTTTTAAAAATAATGCAATCTCTTTCTAGAGCATCCAAGAATACAGAAAGGATGAAGAAGAAAATTTAAACTACTGTAACCCTATTTCCTAGAGAGAGGCCTTGTTAATATTTTGGAGTAATAGTCTAGTTTTGTTTTTTCTTTTTCTCTATCTCAATATATTTCTCTCACTCTCTCTTTGATCTTACATGGTTGGTAGTGTAGACATTTTCATATCCTTTTTAAAAACTTAATATTATAATGTCACATTTCCTCAAATAATATTCACACAGCAGCACTCTTAATGGCTGCATAATTTTGTCTTGTGGTTGCACCACAACAAATCTGCAATTTGGAGACATTTAAGTTGTTTGCAGTTTGCCCATAGGCTGTGAAATGCTGGGATAAACTTCCCTACTGGTAAATGACCTCCAAATTCCTTTTGTAGCCACGTAATTCTAATCAAAGATACAAAAGTTGTCATATTTATAGAATACATGTTGTAGGATTTGGAAGCTTTGAGAATGAGGCAATGTCCTCTCCTGAAAGATAAGATGCAGAACTAAACTAAACTAAACAGAACAAAAGTCACCACTTCAGACCGCCTACTAGCAAAAGAAAATACCATCCTCTTAGGACGGGGGTAGCCCACGTTTTCAGGACTGTGTATCTCCAACGTATTATGAGTAAGCAAGCTCTTATAAATTGCTGACATGGCGTCCTTGCTGGCCATTAATACCAGGCTGATGATTAATCAGACCACCATCATTTGGCATTACAGCCAGCGCCCTGGGCTGGCAATGGTCAGCTAGACTGAGTGCTGCATCAGCTCTAGATGGAGAGGAGGAGGTTTGTTATGTCTATGCCAGCTGGATTCCGTTATAATAATCAAAGATTCTTCCCCTCACTACCTCTTCCTCCTAAGAAGAAGTTTCATCTAAAGTCTAAATAAAGTAGATACTTTGCCAAAAGGAGATTTAGAATAGTGATCCCTTTTTTGTGTCCTAGACTCCCTAGCTAAGTATATTGAATTTGTCTGGATTGGCCAGAAAAGCTACTTTAGAAAATTAACAAAAAATTGAAATTGATTCCTGGCAATTTCATCATGAAGACTACTTAAGAGATCTAAGTTATTCTTCTGTTTCTTTGCTTGTATCAGCTCTTTGGAATCATAGAGTCTGAGCTTCAAGGACCTAAGAGAGCAGGCAGTCCAGCCTCCTTTTTGTAGACAAATAAGATACCAGTATCCCTGCTTTTTTTTTTTTTAATTGATAAGGCCCAAGGAAATTAAGTGACTTGTCCAATGTTACACAAGTGGTTAAATGTTGGAGGAGAAAGAGACCCAGGTTTCCTGCCATGTAATTCATTTGCTTCAAAGCATAGCTGAAATGTTGAATTAAATCTATTCAGTGCTGATTAAAACCTTAATTATCTTAGAGGTTTCGTCTTTCATTTGTACCCCCATGGCAGTTACAATGGGCTGAACTGCTTCTTGTGAAGGGTCCCAGATTTGAAATCTGAGAACCATATGAGAGCTAGTCAAGGAGGATGGAATTTTTCTTTCACTTTGAACTTCATTTTCTCAGCTAAACTATGGGCCTTTATTTACAAACCTTGAAGTAATGGTAAAAGCGTGATGGAAATGTGGTGATAATTATCCTCTAACGCGAAGCACGCTGATTTCCTCTGGATTTGCCACTCCTTAAGATGCATTTACCCTTTTGCTTTCAGAGACGATAAATACTATATTTAGTTTGTGCATTTGTTTAGTGTTTGTTCAGACTGTTAGTGTTGGTATTTTTCCAAACAATACTGGTCCAAGTTTCTCATTTTGCGTGTGTGGAAACTGAGCTTTAGGGAGGTGTTAAGTGAATTGCTAAAATTGCAGAGCTGTTCCATGGCTGAAAGGCAGAGCCGTAGCCTAGATCTCCTCTCTGTTCTCCCCTACTCCTCAGGGCAGGCCCTGCTGATGTTTTCACTCACTGAATCGCACACAGATAGTTGAGAAAGTGCTTTTGGTAACCACGGTTCATGTGATTCCACTTAGCCTCATGCAAAATCTTTTGATTTTGAGATTCTATTTTGATTTGACATCAAGTCAGATATGGAAGCTTTCTGTAAAAATGATGCAAACCTAATACATATTTTTAAACATTTCTCCCTGTCCATTATAAAAGTATGCGTTATAGAAAACGTGGAAATTATAAGAAAGTGCAAAAAAATGAGAAAAAAACCACTCCAGATTATTTGGAAATAACCAACTACCATGAACAAAATTTCAGGTGTATGAACTTCTAATCATTTAATAATTATCTCTATACATATTAAATTTAAAATAAGCCTCCCCCCACCAATCATTGTGAAAAGAGAGATATCTCAAAAGAGGATTCCACTCTTAAATTTTTCAGAGAATGTTTGCAGTAACCCAAAAAGCAGAGAGATATCTCATTAAAGATACTTGCCTACTGTTGTAGAGATCAGATATTAAGAAAGGAATGGGCCAAGGATCCTGGATTGTAGCTATGAATACCCAGGTATGGCATTTTCAACACTAAGGAAGTTTGACTTCCTACAAAAATTCATTGTTTTCCCCAAATGTAGACAACTTGAAAAGTTAGAAGGAAAAATATCACTGTTTCACTCACAGTCAACCATTGCTAACACTTGTGTACATTGTTTAAAGTCTTTTCATGTTTTTAGCCTTCTTGTGATTATACTGCATATACAAATTTGTATCTTGATTTTTAACTTAGTAGTACAACATGTATTTCCTCATGTCAAGACATGCTTTACTTATAATAATTTTTACAACTATATATTATGATTGTCCGTAATTTAGCCATTGCCTACCTTTGAATTTTATATTATCCTAATTTCAGTGTGATTATTTTTTTTAAAGATTTTATTTATTTATTTGACAGAGAGAGATCACAAGTAGGCAGAGAGGCAGGCAGAGAGAGGAAGAAGCAGGCTCCTCGCTGAGCAGGGAGCCTGATGCAGGGGCTCAATCCCAGGGCCCTGGAATCATGACCTGAGCCGAAGGCAGAGGCTTTAACCCACTGAGCCACCCAGGCGCCCACACTGTGATTATTTTTGTACATAAAGTTTTCTCTCTTTGAGGGGTTATTTCCTGGTGATAGATTCCTAGTAAGAATTATTACGTGTTAAAAGTGTTATGAGTATTTCTGAAGTTTTGATACATTCTGAAAGAGTTGTTTTATATTTATATTTTAGCGAAATCATGTTCAGCATCAAAAAATGGGACACTAATCTGAACAATGGGACAAATTTATTTATGGAGTATTGGGCTAGGGTATTTGAGGAACTATTCAAAGAAATCCATTTCTTTTTTGTTGCCAAATCCATAGATAATGTTATGGTTGCATTTTAGAGGAAAGTTTCGGAAGGACTTAGGAGATAGTGAGTTTATGAACTCTGGTAAAGACCTTCAAGGATTACAAAAAAGGTGACCTGATAAAGTCTTTACAAAGTAATTTAAAATGAATCTCAGTACTACCAAATCTGTTTTTAAATGATATTTAAATGTTATTTCTTTACAATGTGAGTACAGGAAAACTTTACAACCCATAGATCTTCATCAGTATTATTTTCTCTCAAGTCTTTGTTCCATTTGGCTTGGTTCAAAACTTTTTGGCAGACTCTGCTATCAAAGCCTGGTCTTCCAGTGGGCAGCAGATGAGATGATCCACTCTAATAGGAACTCCATAAGAATTTATTGAATTGTACTGAATGTTTAAAATTAGACATTGCCCAAGAGTCTAGGGCAACAGTGTTCTATGGACTTGAAAAACAGCCAACTGAGATTGCTATTACTGACCTGTATTTCTGAAACAGATGTCGGAGAAGAGAAAGGATGAAGACAGTGGGACCAGCACCTCACTCAGTAAAGGTGAGAGCTGGTACATATTTGGTATTGAACTATGATGAGAGAAATATATGCTGAGTGTGGAAAGCAAACAACTGAGCATGGTTATAGGACCCCCCCAGACCTGTGGTGGTCCCCTTGGATGGGCCTCTTGCTTTAGCACAGGACAGCTTAGCTGCTTCAGTAGAGCTGCTAGAGGCCATAAATTACTAGTACGTAGAGTTCAAGTTCTCTTTTCATTCCTCAAGCATTCTCCCTGCATATAGTTTGCCTTTCATACAACTTTATTGTAGTGTTGCTATAGGACTATGAGCTTTATATGACACTTTTTTTTTAAAGATTTTATTTATTTGACAGACAGAGATCACAAGTAGGCAGAGAGGCAGGCAGAGACAGAGAGAGGGGGAAGCAGACTCCCTGCTGTGCAGAAAGCCCAATGCGGGGCTCGATCCCAGGACCCTGGGATTGTGACCTGAGCTGAAGACAGAGGCTTTAACCCACTGACCCACCCAGGCGCCCCACATGTTTTTTTTTTTTTTAAATGTTGCTGATATAAAGGATGTATATCACACAATTTACAAGTAACAAAATATATAATACACTTTATGGTACTAGACTGCCAATTTGACAAAGCACTTCCCAAGATTTCTGCCAGACCCTTGCATCCTAAGCCAACCGACTGCTGCAATGGGTGAACAAGTGTAGTCCTATATGAATGTCATGTTTCTTTTTATTTATTTATTTATTTATTTATTTATTTATTAAAAGATTTTATTTATTTATTTGTCAGAGAGAGAGAGAGCGAGAGAGAGGGAGCACAGGCAGACAGAGTGGCAGGCAGAGGCAGAGGGAGAAGCAGGCTCCCCGCCGAGCAAGGAGCCCAATGTGGGACTCGATCCCAGGACGCTGGGATCATGACCTGAGCCGAAGGCAGCTGCTTAACCAACTGAGTCACCCAGGCGTCCCTGTCATGTTTCTTTTAAGTTAAGGAGTAAGATGAAGGTAGCAGGAAGATGTATGTTATAACTTAACTTGGTTGTCAATGATATGACTTCTTTCCTGAATTGGATAATCATTTTAGAATACTCTGGAAGGATATTTCCTCATTTTGGGATGCGATTCACAATGTAGTAGCTAAAGGATGACACTTCTAAATGTAATCTATGTTAGTAACATGTTCTTTTCCACTTTAAGCCGAGACAATCAACAAAACCATAAACAAGACCTGATTTTTAGGGCTCGTTGCTTTTTATCCCTCCCACACTGATTGCAAATTACCAACATGATGTTACTGAAGTGGAATTGGGAAGATATGCACGGTAGCACACCATTACATAGTATTTCCAATATCCAGATACCACAGACATAAATAGCTTCAAGAGCTATTTCTTAATAAAAGCTAATAAAATAATTAGGAACTGATTAGCTTAGAATATTTATTACATTTATGTGTAATAAATGGATTTAATGGTAAGTTTGTATAATTTAATTTTGACTAATAGGCTGTGTTTTAACAACCATCTCACAGAATTCCTGTAAGTTTAACCCTCTGTTCTTGTGAGCTAGCTGGTAGAAGACAACTCCAGCACAGCACTGTGTAAAGAAAAGACCCTTTTTAGTTTCCTGCTACCCAAATCACATGCACATACATACTTGAATCTTTAAGACTTCAAGGCAAGGGAGAAAAGTGTCCTTCTCTGGAAAAGCTTGGTGACCTTTCCCTTGATCGTATATCAGGGGTCCACAGGGCTTCAAAAGCAATGTGTCAAGCATCTATTTGACTCCTCTGGTCTTTAGAGGACTTGGTATCATACCAGAAAAGGCAGGCAGTTTTGCAAATGAGCTGAGACAAGTAGTAGCTTGCCAAATGGCAACCGAGAGTGAATCCATACATGCCATAGGCTTCCTTACGTAATATGAAGTTGCAGTAACCAATGATATGCCTAACATCTTGATTTGTTTCATTGGTTGTTAGCAAGCAAAGACACTTCCTATAAGCGGCAAAGCAAAGATGGTGACTGGGACTCTTTACAAATGATGAAAAAACCAAAGCAGAGCCAACTTACCCCTGTAACTGACTCAGAAGTGGCTTTGGTCAATGCCTATCTTGAACAAAGACGAGCCAGGCGCCATTCTCAGTTCAGCCAGGTGAATCAGATCCAACACGATAGTGATACTACTGAGTGTGACAGTGAAGAATCGAACTCGGGAGCCTCCTCGTGGAAGGAGAGTGAAAGTGAACACCATCCATCACCAGCTAGTATTAAGAAGAGAAAACTAGCTCAGAGGCCAAAGAATGTGGGAAGTTGCCAAATCAGGGAAAGGCCCTGCCTCCACTGCAAAGCCATGAGAACCAATGAATGGTTGACCCGCCACTTCCTTCAAAGTACTTCAGTAACCCACATGAAGGGAGATAATCAAGAGGAAAATTGTGTACCTGACATTAATACAAAATTCAGTAAATTTTGAATTTTATCAAGTCCTTAACTTACTTGCAGCCAGATGAAAGAGACGAATGAAACATAAAAAAATCACCAGAGCTCTAGGTGCAGAGGCTTTTACAATAAAGTCTCTCTACTAACAACAAAAACATACTTAAAACCCAAGAGGTAAAATTTCAGATAATCCTTTATCCAAAAACAGGCCTGTGAATTTGTTTATGGCACCATTGGAACATCAAAGATCTGTTTCTACTATGATTTTTTAATTCAAAAGGGCACAAGACATATTTTATTCCTTTGAGTGTATGTATTTTGTTTATGTCTGTAATACAAATAAGGAAGCTCTTTGGAAATATATTTATGTTCAGAAACCATTTAAATTTATTTGTATGTTTTGATTGACTGACTGAATTAGGTGACATTGGTTGGCATGGAATGGACCGTATTCTCTAGGTCCATATTTTCAGGTGACTCTACCTGAGCTGTGTTGTTGCACGTGTGTCAGCTACAGTTGGTGAGGAAGAAGAACTCAAGAGCCTGGAAAAAGATCTGATTCCCAGAGTAGAACAAGGAGGGAAGGCAGCGTGGCCCAGAGGGTGACTGGGCCATGGGTTATCCGCATGGTTATTGTCCAAAGGCCGTGGCAAATGTTAAAGAAAAAAATTATTTTGACACCTTTTTTTTTTTTTTTTTAAGATTTTACTTATTTATTTGATAGAGAAAGAGCACAAGAAGGGGGAGCAAGAGAAGGAGAAGCAGACTCCCCACCGAGCAGGGAGTCCAATACGGGGCTTGATCCCAGGAGCTTGGGATTATGACCTGAGCTGAAGGCAGACACCCAACTTAACCGAGCCACCCAGGTGTCCCTTTGTTTTTGTTTTTAGATTTTATTTATTTGTTTGAGACAGAGAAAGGGAGAAAGCACAGGAGGGGAAATGGAGAAGCAGGCTTCCTCGGAGCAGGGAGCCCGATTCGGGGCTTGATCCTAGGACCCCAAGATCATGACCTAAAGAAAAGACAGATGCTTAACTGACTGAGCCAACCAGGTGCCCTGGACACTTGTTAAATATGGTGGGGAGGACTTTATTCAAGACAACTATAGTGCTCACTTGGGCAGCACATATACTAAAACAGCAACAATGGAAGATTAGCATGGCTCCTGGGCAAGGCAGACACGCAAATTGGTGGAGCATTCCATATTTTTAAATAAGTCAGACCAAGAAAGACAAATACTGTCATCTCATTTATACACGTAATCTGAAAGAGCCAAACTCACATAAACAGAGAATACAGTGGTGGTTCCCAGGGGCAGAGGCTGGGGAAAATGAGATGTATTCAACTTTCAGTTGAATAAGTTTTGGGTCATCTAATGTACAGCATGGTGACTGTATTTAACAATGCTGTTACAATTACACAGTTGAAAGTTGCTAAGAGTAAACCTAAAATGTTCTCACCACACACAACAAAATGGTAGTCATGTGAGGTGGGACATGTGTTAACCAGTCTTATTGTGGTAATCTTTCACAATATATATGTGTATCAAATCACCATGTTGTACACCTTAAACTTATACTATAAAGTTGGGATTATAACTCAATAAGGTTAAGATTGAAGAATTAAAAAACTAGGCCACAAAGTGCTACAAAAGAAAATAAATCTATCAACCATACCTTGGAGAGAAAAAAACTATTGTAATAGGGGTTAAATCTATTGCAATACGAGAGAAAGTTCAAGTTCAACTCCAAATACAGCAAGAACAAGTTGTGATTGATAGCCAAGGAGCAGAGGAAGGGGGTCAGTGAATGGAAAATTACTAGCAGAGACATCAAAGGGTAGGGGTATTCTTGCTAAACTGACCTAACAGGATTCTTGCTAAAGGCAACCAAGGACTCAGACATCAAAAATAGCTGATGAAAAACTGGATCAGATATCAAGGGTGGGGGACTCTCAATAAACTTACTTAGCAGGATTCTTACCCAAACTGGGCCAGACACCAAAGTTGAGATCTAGTCTTGAAGAGTGCTCAGAGGAGCCTGACTAAAGTTGGGTCAGAGAGAGTCTTTATTGAAAGTTAGCCACAATCTAGACATGCATGGGGTTGGGCTTTCCAGGTAAGTGGGAACCCCAGCGGTGGGGTATTCAGGCCGGCCTTAGTAGATGAGTGGCCATTCTGGAGACCTTTCTCCAGGTGGATAGTAGAACCCCAGATGGGATATAAGAGAGGGCCCTGATTCCAGAGAAGAGGGCTGGCTGGCAAAGAGAAGATAAATAGTAGGGACTGTAGTCACTGGTCTAGAGTTCAAAGAAGGGCTTAAGTCTTGGGGAAGGACTTCGGTATTACAAATAAGATAAAGACTACAGCCTGGTAATAAGGACTAAGCCCTTCATGACTCACTGGCAGAGGGACCACAAGCTATGACTTTGGTTACTCCCGCTAATAGTAGCTTTCTTAACTGATTGCAGCACAGGAACCCGGGTTGTGGGGGGGGGGGCGCAATGTGGGAGTCCCGACCACTGGAACGAGGCCACTAGAATCCAGGACATGGGGTGACATTTCTGAGCTTATTTGTGGAGGCTGTCTTGTTCAGGTTGCCTGAATAGGTCTGAGGCCATGAGCAAAAAGCAGGACTTCAAAAGATACTCAAGCATCAACCTTCCCTTACTCCTCGACACCCTCCTCGACTTTGTTCTCTCAGACAGACCTCCCCCGCCCCCCAAAAAACAAGCTCAAAATACAATAGCAAGTTGCAGGGACAGGATTTAGACCCACATTGTCTGGCTTTAGAGTTTGGGCTCTTAATTATAATGATCTTAGCCATTATTCTCTGAAGATGAAAGATCCTGATTTCAAGGTAAGTCCATCACCACCTCTCACACAGCCATCAGGCATGTCCCAAGTAGATATAATCTCACCAGGAAACAGAGGATGAGGGCTATTTTCCAGATAACAGAGTAAGGACCCATACCCCAAATGTTTTGCTTATGCATCTATAATATAAACCGATGACATTATTATCTGAAGAGTCATGTCACAGACTGCTACTTTTCTTGTCCATGGGGCTAGAGCAGATTGAGAGGGTAGGAGACAGTGAGGGATAGAAGAAGGAATTAGGATTAAGTTAAAGCAGGGACTGTCGATGAGATAGGGTAATCTGTGAGTACATTAAAGCAAAACAGAGGCCAAACACAGGTGGGAGGACATCCAAAGTCAGAGAAATCACGAATCAAAGGAATAAGGCAAGGACATGGTAGGGGAGCCGCAGAAGTACAGCCAGGCACGTTGGAACTGGATTACTGAGCGAGGAACAATACCCATGAGGTGGCAGATAGTTCATGAAACCAGGGCAGCAAACACTAGTCATGGCTGGATGTTGCTTGTATGCAGAGCCTGGGGTGAGCTGTCAGGATGGGGTCCCTGGGCTGCTATAGAGTCCCTTCATCAGTCCCCGCTTGCTGCATGGGATAAAGTAGGCCACCTCTGATTTTCACTGTAGAAGGTTATAACCTGTTAGGGTAGCTTGCCTGAGGGGAGGCATGGAATTCTTGGGCTTGCCTCCTATCTGTGGTCCCTTCATGCAGCTAAATAATCAGCACTGACCCCTGTCCATTTACTTTAAGCATCACAATTTTTGGCAAGAATTGCGGTGCAGAGAAATATGGGATGGAAACGAGGGTCTAACTGAGATGAATATGGGAAAGAATAAGAGTATCACCCAGGAGGTAGTTTGGAGAGGGGGTGGTGAATGGGGGACAGGAACTGTGTCCACAGGGTATGCAGTCTCAAACTCTGAACCAGTATCTGCCTTCCAGGAGTGGTGTGGTTTTGGTGGGAGAAGAAATGAACCAGTAGGTTAAATCTGAGCCAACAATAAGAGCAACAATAGTACTGAGAATAGGCAACATTTAGAGAATGCTTGTTATGTGCCAGGCACCGAAGTAAGCATTTTATAAGGATTATTACCCTTCACAAGCCTGCAAAACAGATATGTTCCCAGTTTTATAGATGATGAAACTGAGGGACAGGGAAATTAAATGACCTACTCAAGGTCACACAGCTGGTGAGTATGGGGGAGCTGGGTCTTGGGTTTTGTCTGGCCACAAAGATGTTGTTTTTACTGTGATGATAATAATGTTATCCATGTTCTTAATGGAGAGCAATTAGATAAGAACTTGGGAGATCCAAATACCAAACTCAGTCCAGAGACCAGAGGACTGTTAGTGGAAAATGGAGCCAAGAATCAGAGATGGGAGCTGTTAAGCTGGGGAGGGTCCCCGCTGTTGAGTGGAGAGGTTCAGCTCGTCTGCAGTGGTCAGCTTGGCCAACTTATCCATAGATCAGGCTGAAACTCGGGGTGGTCTTTTGAAGAAAAGGGGATGGGTGGGAACTAGGGGAACTGGGAACTTGGCTGGAAGGGCTGGTGAGGGTAGAAATGAGCTCTTCAGTGTCCAGGAACAAGACACAGTAGTGACTCAAGCAGTGAGGTGGATGGCCAAGGATGTGAGTGGAGAGCTAGAGAGGACACTGCCAAGGAAACCAGAAGCAACCAAAGCTCTTCCACATTCCCACCCCTTTCTCTCAGGACAGAGAACTGTCTCCCCACAGATCCCAGTGTTTCCAAAACAGCAACCCCATTCATGGATTGTGGAATCAATTTAGAGGGTTGTGACTAGCATTTATTAAAAAATAAATAGAAAATAACAGTGCATGGCACATAATAAGGGTAAGCATTGTTTTTGTTTCAGTGTGTGAGGACTGAGTTGCAATGCAAAATGTGTTTCTTACCATGGTAAGATACAAAATAAAAGCCACGGCTCTGGAGTAGCTTTCTTTGTAGATTTTTCTGGATCAGCCAACTATTCCACTAAGTTAGAAAATCGCATTCCTGACCGCTGTATGCAAGTACTTAGTAAATCTTCACCCATACCGTAGGATGGGCCAAGTGTCCAGATTAGTGAAAAGCTTGAATTAAATTATACTACTTTAAAAGAACTTTAGGTTTATTATTTTCAAATAGAGTAAGTGGAAGCCAGCTAACCAACTGTTGCCTGGTACACAGGGCTAGGTTTTGCCTTGATGAATAAACAAGTGTAATTTGTAATTGACATTTCAAAGAAGGCTTCGAAACAGGCCAGCCTTTGTTTAAAGCATAATTACCCTGTTTGTATGTAAAGGGATACTTCTAAAGCTTTTCAAAACAACTGGCTCTTTTAAGTAGATAATTATTCCGCTTCCAATCTTGTTTACACTATTCAGAACTTCAGTGAACTTTTTTTTTTCCATAGATAGTACAAAGGTTAACTTCAGCCAGCCCTTCCTCAAATTATCACAAATTCCCAATTAGTAAATTCTAAACAGCGTTTCCCTGTAACGATATACCAAAGACTTATATGATGTATTCTTTATTGCTTTGAATAACGTCTGACAAGTTTCCAAGTACCAGGCCACCTGGATATTGTCTATCTGTCAGGAACATGTGGTCACAGAGGTGCAGGGCAGGGTAAGAGAACCACAAATTATGCACAAACATGCAGGGGTGGTGAAGGAGACAAAAGGGAGAAATGCCTTTTAATTAATTAATTAATTAATTTAGTCTCTATTACATATCCACTGAACTGCACATTTATAGGCCTTTTTAGTGTAAAGAAGAGCCACACTTCATATCTAAATTCACAAAATCTACAGATAAAAACAGAAGACTGAGCTTTTAAAAAAAATTTTTTTTTGTATGTAGACTGGAAGTTATTAGAGAGACCTCGAGGGGTTGGCAGAGGATAGATGTATTATGAAAAAAATTATACTTGTCCTGTTTTGAATAACTTATTTCTCATTGCAGATTCCAACTCAGTGTACCACAGGACAGGCATGACATTTTTTTTTTAGAAAACAAAACTGTTAATAATCCGAGGCCACACTCCTTTCTAGTTCTTACCTTTTATCTCGGGAGTTTGGCCTCTGCCGTAGATGGTCCCTCAGGCTGCCTTATTACCCGGGCCTGTTGTCTATTATTGTGTTCGTTTATTAGGGCTTTCTGTCACCATGAAGTTTCGTGTGTTCAAAATCTTGATTTAGCAGTGAGAATATCCGGCGGGGAGCCAACTCTGTTACTAATTAGTATAAATCAAGAGAGGGAGGCAGGGAGATAAAAACCAGGTCCCTGGGGGAGGGGTCTGCAGCCAGAGTTGGGAAGACTGACTAACAAACAAGTCAGAGAGTTGAGAGCGGGATGAAGAGACTGGAGAAATGCCACCTTGGGCCAGGGGCTTCTTGTCTCTTCTCTGATTTCCCCTCTTCAGGCCCAGAAAGCATCTGTGGGAGCCTTTATTCTTGCCCCTGTTCCCTTGTCCGCAGGTGGTTCACTCAGGGGCATGGGAGCTAACTCTGGAAAGGGAAGTTTGCTGGTGGAGGCAATCGGAGAAAAGCTTCTTTGTCTTATAAAGACCTGCACAGGAAAGAAATGGTCCCTTTTCATTTGGTGAACGATGTCTAGTCCACACATGATGGCTGCAATGGTGACAGCACCCTATGTCCCTAAGTGTATGGGTCTGGACACATCCAAGCGAGAATATGAGAATATGGAAGAGACGGAGGAGACTAGGTCGTGAGCTGCTGAATTAACAAATTCTGGAAACATCCTTCTTTTGGACTTCTTTTTGGGCAAGAAAACTATTAACCATTTGAAGTTGGTTTTTCTGTGACTTGCAGCTAATATAGGGTCTTAGCCATCATCTTGTCCTTTACGGTTCTTAGAGCAGCTCTTTTTTTTTCTTTTCTTTTCTTTTTCTTTTTGAGAGAGAGAAAGTGCATGTGGGAGGGGGGACAGAAGTAGAGGGAGAGAGAGGATCTCAAGTAGGCTCCATGCCCCAATGCGGAGCCTGACCCGGGGCTCCATCCCACAACCCTGAGATAATGATGTGAGCCGAAATCAGGAGTCAGACACTTAACCAACTGAGCCACCCAGTGCCCTTAAAGCAGCTCCTTTTACCTAGAAGAGAAATAACTGCAAATAAAGTGCATGTGCTCCTTTGATGGGGCCTGGGCTTGGCCTTTGACAATGGTGGTGAGACCTATTAATCACTGAGAAATTCCGGGAGTTTCTATCGTGATTCTCACGAGCCCTGTATGGTGTGATCCTGCCTGTTCCCATCTCACTTTCACCCCATCCAGGCATGGGTTCAGTAGGATGTCCTTCCTATCAGAGTCCCTTCCTGTGAATTTGGAACTGGGACCAGGAAAGAGATCTCTAGGAACTGGACTTAAAGCAGTTTTTTAGGGCTAAGATTGCCCCTCATGTACCTTGGGATCCAGAAAAAGCAGGTTTTCACTGAAGGATAAGAATCAAACCAACAGCGGTGCCTGGGTGGCTCAGTTGGTTAAGCCTCTGCCTTCAGCTCAGGTCATGATCCCAGGATTGTGGGATCAAGACCCGTGTAGGGCTCCTTGCTCCACAGGGATCTGGCTTCTCCCTTTCCCTCTACTTGCCTCTTCCCCTGCTTATTCTCTCCCTGTGTCAAATAAATAAATAATATCTAAAAAAAAAAAAAAAAAAGAATCAAACCAACAGAGAAGGGCAGACAGATGTGACGGATGTTTTTCAAGTCTCTGGTTCCGGTTAATTCCTAAGGCCCATTTGTTTACACACTCAGGCATCATATACTTCACTAGCAGATTCTTATAATATTTTCCCTTTTTTGCTTAGTCTAGCTCAAGTGGGTTTCTATTACTGGAAACCAAAAGAATCATTTAAACAGTGGTGTGCTGGTAAATGCTTAACAATTGGCTCTGATTGTTAAAAGCCCTGATTTTGTAGCACTTGCTGATTTGCATGATATAAATACTCCCACTCTTGCTTATTTCAGCTACCAAAGTGGCATGAGTGAACGTGGAGTTGGGAAGAGATGAGTGCGTTGACTGGGGAACCGGTCTGAGATAGCTCTGGCACATCGCTGCCTAAAGGATAACACACATCACACACTTTGCAGAAAATCCCTGTTAATAGAGAAGATTCAGGAGTATATACTGATGACTGCTAAGTTGGGAATACTGGAATTAAGAGTTTTTAATTAATTTCCAATGTGCAGAGTCTTGGGGCTCAGGGAGTAGAGCAAGTAGGATTAAGTTTTTAAATAACATTGAAAAAAAATTTTTTTTCAGTATAATCATGATTTGGGTATATGGGGACTCTGGGAGGTAGGGGACTTGAACCAAGGAAGGGAAAAAGGCTGGGAGTGCATGTGGAAAGACGAGGAAAAAGGGGATCTGCATGAGGGCAGGATCCAGGCCTTGACAAAAAGGAGAAAGTCACTTTCTGCAGGTGAGCAGTGGCATTCTTGGGGTGAGAGGGCAAGGCCACCTGGTATTCCAGGTCCCCACACCAACAAAAGACTCAATTAGGTCATTCGGCTATCTCCTGTAGAATCCCCTGATCTGCTTTGTTTTTGACTGAAAGCCTTTTATTACACAATTAAAGATAAGCAGGTATAAAATGTATTATGCTGGGGTGGAACAGTCCTTTTATTATGAGGGAGGTCAAATAATCAATCAGTAAGAGTAAGTCTGGCATTAGATCCTTCCCTTCCTTGGTGAGGGGAGGTTGCAGGGTGTGGAGAAAGATGGCCGCCAGCCTTTAAGAAGCCCCAGCCTAACTACCTTCCCACACTTGCCTCCTTTCTCTGAAACGCCAGTCACCAAATCTTCAAATGTGGACTCTTCAAATATAGACCCCCTCCTCAATGTTAAGGCCAGTCTTCTGTGGCTCTTCAGGGCAGGCTGGTTCCCACAGTTGAGACCCCTGTTGTAGCCCTGATCCTAGCCAACTATAATGAACCCCCAACCTCCTTTTTATGTTTTATGATCAAATAACTGGAGTTTTTGGACATTATGCATGGATACTCCTAAACTCCCAGAACTTGAATTTTTGTACTTGAGGTCATGAATGAACATTTCAAACAACTGCATTTGTTTACTTTCAAGGGCATCGATATCTTTGTGCATCGATGTTTATACATGTATTCAAATATTTAGTCCTTGACATTTATACATGGTAAAGTGAATGTGTTGATGTTAGTGATAAGGGTAGATTTTATAAGGTTAGTTCAGTTGAGACAAAGCTGGAAATCATTAGACATACTGGAAGTGGTGGATTTTAGTATCAATTACATATTTGGATGTAAGCCTGTTGACTCTGTTCATTTGTGGGAAAAAGAGAGATAAAAATTAAAGAACATGTATAAAATGCTGAAAAACATATTCCTGGAGAATATATCTGAAAGGTGATGTGAACTAGTTCCTTACATAAAAATTAATTCCAGATGGAACAAAATTAAAAGATAAAACAAGGAAACAACAAAAGTACTAGAAAAAAACACTAGTGAAAAATTTCCTAATCTCAAAGTTGGGAAGACTTTTCAGGCATAATATAAACAAAACTCAGAAGCCTTAAAAGAAAAGACTTTACTTGGACAGCATACAAATATTTAAACTTCTGGAGAGAGAGAGAGGGAGAATGAGAGGAAAAAAAAGTCAATAAATAAGTGAAAAGGCAAAGGCAAACAGGGAAAATTTTTGGAACACAAAATTAGGGCTAGCCCTAATATCCCCAAATTATAATGAGTTTTTAGAATAAGATAAAGCCAAAGGTGTTAGTACCAAAATGGTCAGCAGAATTGAATAGAAAGTTTACCGAAGAGGAATTCTAAATGGTACACAAAAGGATGATCAACTTCACAAATAATTAAATACAAAGGAAAACAAAGTATTTTTCTTATTTTAGACTGACATAGGTCCAGTGTTTGATGATACCAGCATCGGAAAGAAGGCCCTTTTGAAGCAACATTGGTGGGAATGATAATTGGTATAATTTCTTTGGAGGGCAACCTGGGAATATAAAAAATGCTTGTGCTCTGAAACCTAGCACTCTACTGCTAAGAATTGGTCTGACACATGTGTGTGTGTACACCCGCATAAAATAAGTACATACTGATGGATAGTCATTGAAATATTGTATCTGCTTAGATTGCCAGGTTCCCAGAATCTGCTTTTTAGTTATTTATATTTTATTTTTATTTTTTTTTAATAAGCTCCATGCCCAGCATAGGGCTTGAACTCATAATCCTGAGATCAAGAGTTGCATGGTCTACCGACTAAGCCAGCCAGGCGTCACCCGGAATCATCTTCTTAAAAATGACATCTTTATCATGTTGTTTTCTGATTAGAAGTACTTGGGTATATTGAAAGAAACTCACAGAACACAGTTATGTTAAAAAAGAAAGTAAATCCCACCCCAAAGATGATTACTGCTAATAGGTCTGTGCACATTATTTCCAGACCATTTTTGTGCATAAACATGTGTAATGAGCTTGAATCTTGCTTTCCAAACCTAACAACTGAATAGATTCAGACAAATATTTGAGATCTATTTCTCCTCATCCCAACTCTTACTATTTGCTACCTGAAACTCAGGAGCTGAATACATTCAGAAGACTTGATATCCTTCGCCATCTGAATTCACTACACTTATTTGAACTCTTGCTCTCTGAATTTAGAAATAAATAAATTTGGATAGCCAGGGATCATCGTACAAATATTTTTTCTCTTACAAAAGAAGAATCGTAATATACGCTATTCAACAACTTTCACTTTTTTGCTTATACATATATTTTTTACACCATTCCATGTTAGTTCATAAAGATTGATCTTATTTTTTTAATGCCTACATAGTACTCCACTGTAGAGTTATATCATAATTTATTGAGTGAGTTTCTTATTGATGAGCATTTACTAGTAACTTAAGTATATACAGTAACATAGAAAGGTGTCCCAATAATACATATGTATTTTTTCTCTTCCCTTCCTGCTCTAAGTGTCTGACTGTGGATCCACTTTTAATTTAGAACTACATGGTTTGGCTCTTAATTATAAACTAGATTATAATTATACCTTTAATGTATGCATGTTTATCTCATCTCCCCACATACTGTAAATTGTGAGCTCTTTGGAACGAGAAGTTATTTTCACTTCTGTGTCTTCCAAAATGCTCATAAAAATATTGGGCACAGACTTTGGCAGGTTTTCAAAAAGTTATACATAGTGTTACCCTCTGACCCCGCAATCCATTCTTTTTAAACACAGTTTTTGAATCTGATTTAAAATTTGTTTTATATCAACTGCATTTTTTACTTTCTATCTTTTGACCTCCTTCACCCAAACAAAAATTTTACCTTAAAAAGTAAGTTGGACATTATGTATGGCCTGTCTAAAATTCTGTGAAAGAAAGAAACAAGCTGGTTAATATAGACAGAGAAAAAATTTTGACTGGTAACAGTCATCAGAGATAGAGATTGGGATAAGGGACTGTGGGCAACAAGAGAGGTTGTACCTTTTTTTTTTTTTTTTTTAAAGACTCTACCTACCCACTTGACAGAGAGAGATCACAAGTAGACGTAGAGGCAGGCAGAGAGAGAGGGGGAAGCAGGCTCCCCACCGAGCAGAGAGCCCAATGCGGGGCTCCATCCCAGGACCCCGCCCAACCCACCGAGCCACCCAGGTGCCCCAGGTTGTACCTTTTTTGTTACAGTTTTTAATAATGTTTAAATGTTTTTACTATGCAAATATTATTTGAGAAGCAGAAAAAGTAAATATAACAAGTATACAAAGACACCATAAGCATGTTCCTTATAATACGCTTTGAATAGTAAAAAACTAGATGTCGTAAATAAGAATTGGTTGAATAAGTTCTAATCCATCCATATAGTGGAATACAATTCAGCTCTCCCCAGAATACAGTTATCAAGTCACACTCACAAAAATAAGGGGATCTGGGTGGTTCAGTCGATTAAGCGTCTGCCTTCAGCTCAGGTCATGATCCCAGGATCTTGGGATGGAGTGCCACGTTGGAATCCTTGCTCAGTGGGGAGCCTCTTTCTCCCTCTTCCTCTGCTCCCCCTCAACTTGCACATGAGTGTGCTCTCTCAAAAAAATAAATAACTTAAATCTTTAAAAAATAACCAATAATAATATGTTCTTATGTAGCTAAAACTGTTAATTATTTCTAGAAGTAATTTAGCTTTCAGAGTTATTTCAATAATGTTTCAATTCTTAACAAGCAGCATGAATTCCTTTTTCAATTCGGATAAAAGGCTCTTACTTAGTCCATGTTGAAATTAAGGATTTTATGATATTTTTTTACCTCTTTAACTATTCTATCCTGTTAAATCAGGTAAGTCTACTTTTAACTTTTATGCATTATACCTTTTTGTAAGTCTCGGGAAACTATAGTGTATTTTAGTAGGAGACTGTTTGTTTAGATGCCTCTTTTTTTGGGGGGGGGGCGGTCTAGACAGTGTTACCCAGTAGAAATTTAAATCTAAGCTACATATGTTATCTAAAATTTTCTAGTAATTGGCGGTGCCTGACTGGGGGTTCAGTCAATGGAGTATGCGACTCTTGATCTTGGGGTCGTGAGTTCAAGCCCCATGTTGGACGTAGAGGTTACTTAAATAAAACTTCAAAAAAAAAATAGAAGGAAACAGGTGCAATTAATTCTAATAATGTTTTATTAACTCAATATAGCTATACTATCTAATCTATACTAGCTATACTATCTAATAAATGCTATCATTTGACATGTAATGAATATAAAAATCATTAATGAGATATATTCTAACTTTCATACTAAGTCGTTGAAATCTCATGTGTGTTTTACCATCACAGCATATCTCAATTTGGGTGCTGAATTTTCAGCAGTTAAAATGTCTTACCAAGGGGCGCCTGGGTGGCTCAGTAGGTTAAAGCCTCTGCCTTTGGCTCAGGTCATTTAAAATTTAAACATTCAGTTCCCCAGTCATACTAGTCACATCTCAAGTGGTCATAAGCTACACGTAGCTGGTGGCTGCATTACTGGACAGTGCAGATAAAGAATTTTCCATCATTATAGAAGGTCTGTTGGACTGTGCTGGTCTAGACATTGAGCTCTTGGCTGATAAAATCTTATTCATCTTTGGAGCCCTATTACTTAATGGTGCTAGTCATTCAGAGATAGTCCATAAATAAGAGATTTATTCATGGATCCTGAACTGAGGTGACCGTAAATAGGAACCTAATGCAGAAAGAGAAGGGTGAGAAGACAAATCTTCAGAGTTTGGCCTTGGGTGGCTCCGTTGACTTCTGGCTGAGGAAGGACAAATAGTTATTATACTGGAGGTCTTTTGAGCTTGGTGTTGCAAACAGTTAATGACATATAGAGTCTGTTTGTTCTCCCCAACTGACTTAATATAAAAAAGAATTTATGGGGGTGCCTGGGTGGCTCAGTGGGTTAAGCCTCTGCCTTCGGCTCAGGTCGTGATCCCAGGGTCCTGGGATCGAGCCCCGCACCAGGCTCTCTGCTCAGCAGGGAGACTGCTTCCCCCACCCCTGCCTGTCTCTCTGCCTACTTGTGACCTTTCTCTCTCTGTCAAATAAATAAATAAATAAATAAATAAATAAATAAATAAAGTCTTTAGAAAAAAAGAAAGAAGTTATGTAATGCACTTGCAGACCTAAGCAAGAGTAAAGACTGCCTTTGGAAGATGGTGGGGGGGGGCAGTGTAAAGTGGATCCCACTGGATCCACATAATGGTTGTTTGCTGGTGGCAGGAGGGGGCAGCAGAGAGCTTCTAGGGCCGTGCGCTCTGGGGAGCCCCAAAGTACGCATAGGTGGGAAAATGGAATATTAGGGTGAACTCAAATCGGGAACTCAAGACCAAAAGGAAAGCCAGCCTAGTAAGCTCAGTATCAAGAGGGACTCCAAACCAAGTTGAGACCAAGGTCTAAGAAAAGAAGCTAGGGTCTGTAGTTTCCTACCCCACCTCAGAGGGAGATTTGGTCTTTTCTTTCTTTCTTTCTTTCTTTCTTTCTTTCTTTCTTTCTTTCTTTCTTTCTTTCTTTCTTTCTCTTCCTTCCTTTCTTTCATTTAAATTTTAAGCCAAATGAGGGAAATTAAAATTACTGTTAACCACAGAGAACATTTGGGAATTTCTGCAACCAAATCACTAGGTTAACTTTTGGGGGTATTTCTTTCCTGTATCATCCTTTTTCTTTTCCCCAATAATTTGAACATGTGTTTTGTTTTGTAAGTGGTATGTAGTATTTATTTATTTGTAAGTGGCTTTTATTTTTTTTTAATTTTTAAAAATAAAAAAAAGATTTTATTTATTTATTTGTGTGTGTGTGTGAGAGAGAGATCATGAGCACAAGAGGTAGGGAGGGGGAGAGGGAGAAGCAGACTCCCAGCTGATCAGGGAGCCAGATGAGGGACTTGATCCTAGGGTCCTGAGATCATGACCTGAGCCGAAGGCAGATGCTTAACCGACTGAATCACCCAGGCACCCTGTAAGTGGTTTTTTAAAAAAACTTAATATTCTGTGAATCTCTTTCCTTGTCTTTACATATTCTTAGTATTCTTATACAACATAATTTTAAAATTAAATTAAAATTTATTTTTTTTTTAAGATTTTATTTATTTATTTGACAGACAGAGATTACAAGTAGGCAAGAGAGGCAGGCAGTGAGAGAGAGGAGGAAGCAGGCTCTCCGTGGAGCAGAAAGCCCGATGTGGGGCTCGATCCCAGGACCCTGGGATCATGACCTGAGCCGAAAGCAGAGGCTTTAACCCACTGAGCCACCCAGGCGCCCCTAAAATTTATTTTTAAATTTTTATTATTGAAGTATAGTTGATGTACGATGTTATATTAGGTTCAAGTGTACAACATAGTGCTTCGACAATTCTATACATTACTCTATGCTAACCATGATAAGTGTAGTCATCATTTATCACCAATACAATGTTACTAAAATATTATTGATCATATTCTCGGGGCCCCTGGCTGTCTCAGTCAGAAGGGCATGTGACTCTTGATCTCAGGGTCATAAGTTTGAGCCCCATGTTGGGTGCAGAGATTACCTAAAATAAATAAATACAAGTTAAAGAAAACAGTACTATTGACTATAGTCTTTATGCTGTACTTTTCATCTCAGTAACTTATTTACTTTATAACTGGGAGTTTGTATCTCTTAATCTCCTTCCCTTACAACATGATTTTTAATGGTCCCCTTATCTTTGTTTGGTGTAGATTTGCTCTGCCTGATTTAACCAATTGCCCGTTAAAAGACATTGGGATTTTTCCAATTTTTCACCGGTTGAAATAATATAAATACTAGGTAAATCTTTGTGCTTCTCTATAATGCTTTTCTTAGAATAAATGTCTAAAAGTAGAATTGTTAGGAGTTAGTTGGACAGCTAGGGCAGGGCCAGAGTCCCCAGCAAGAAAATATGGAGTCAGGACAGCTAAAATAAAACAGCACAGACATCCTGTTTGCAGCTTAGACAGGACCTCACTACCATGTTGCTCTGCAGCCTTTGCAGAAATGACTTCTGCAAAACGTTCTAAAATAAGACAATGTACCACAAAGCATTTGTCAATATCACAGGCAAGGGCGGTTAAGACATAAGCCCCCGGATGTCAGCAAAAAAATGACTGGCAGCACGTGGACACGAACCTAAGAGGTAGACCGATAATGTGGCCAAAGTCCTAACTGGCACGACTCAGCACACTCTGATTGCTTAAGATAGTTCTGCAAAAGAGCTCGTAAAAACCCCTAAACTTAGAAACTCGAGGGAGACCCTTTTGGGTCTTTTGCTCAATAAACTTTGCTTTGCTGCCTACCCCTTTTCATCTGGTCTACCTCTTTGCTCTTCTTTGAAGCAGCATGACCAAGAACGGCGGGCACTAAAGGCAGAGAAATCCTGAAACAGAATGCTAGGTGCAGAGGCACATATCTGTATGTTTTTGGCTTTCAGTTGCCAAATCCCTTGGAAATCTCTTGGAAGTCTATAACAGTGTACACTCTTCCACCAGTACCTATTTTCCCAAACCTTCTACCAATTTTGGGTAGTATTAAAAATAAGCGGGGAGACAACCATCTCCCACAACCAAAAAACCCAACAACTTTGCCAACTTGACAGGTGAAAAGCCAAAACAAAGCAAAAAAAATGTCATGTCATTTTCAAAAATAGCATTTCTTTGGTTACTAGATATTGAACATTTAAAAAATGGTCATATATTGTGTGTGTGTGCCTATTTTTGTTACTGTCCATTTTCTTTTCTTCTTTTTTTAACGATTTTATTTTATTTTATTTTATTTTTAAAGATTTTATTTATTTATTTATTTGACAGACAGAGATCACAAGTAGGCAGAGAGGCAGGCAGAGAGAGAGGGGGGTGGAAACAGGCTCGCTGCTGAGCGGAGAGCCTATGTGGGGCTCAATCCCAGGACCCTGGGATCATGACATGAGCCGAAGGCAGAGGCTTTAACCCACTGAGCCACCCAGGCACCCCAAGATTTTATTTTTAACTAACCTCCACACCCAACATGGGGCTCAAACTCACAACCCCGAGATCAAGAGTCGCACCCTTGCCTGAGTGAGCTGGCCAGGGACCAGGTGTTACTGTCAATTTTCTACAAGATACTTTCCTGCAGAGTTTTCTAACTGGCCTCTACCCAGTGAGGATATTAATCCTTGAAAATATATGCTGCAACAAACAAAGAAATAGTTGCATATATTTCCCACTGTATATTGCTTTTCCATTATTTTTGCACATGGCTTCCCAGAAGTTTTTTTTGTTTTTCTTCTTAAATGAACTTATTTTGGAGTACAATTTTATGTTTATGGGAAAGTGGCTGAGACAGTATGGAGAGTTCCTACCTACCTTTCATCCCATCTGTCCTAGTGCTCCCTTCTAAATAATGTGGTGATTTGCCCAAACAAAACAATACCATGCAGGATTGAAAGTTGTCTGTTCATGGGTGCCAGAGAACCAAGCCAACTCATACCATCTTCATCTTCCTCCGATGGAAAATCTGGTTGAAAGTTTGGTTGATGGACATTTGGAGCATGTTCTTTTCAGACACTGTGATTTTGTGGATTTTCCGGGCAGAGCACAGAAATCTATGTCATTCAGAATGTTCCGAAATTTATCATTCACCGTTTACTAACAGAGCTGTGGGACTCTTTACTATGAACAATAACGTTTCTACATGCCAAGGGCATTCAGAGTTTTGATTTTAAAGGGCTCTGGAGCCTGGAAACTCTGCTGGAGGATTTAATCTCCTGTGGTTCCGTTTAATCCCTCTCTCTCCCCTCCATCAGGCTGCTCACTTCCTGGGGTTAAAGGGCAAACGTGGGAAGTGTGCCTAACATCATCCTTAATAGGAAGTAACATGCCATTAGAAGAGAGCTATCATCTTTCTCTTTCTAAATTACAGCTTCCCCACTGATAGCCTGATAAAGAAGCATTTGGTCTAAAACAGTCTTTTCCTAGAGCAGAGGGGAATTACCTGGGATGACAGGATAGTGTCAGAGCAGTGACCCAGGGTCTGAGCATGGAGCCCCTCGTGCCTGCTCCACTTCTGATCAGCCCTGACCAGGGGCTTTGTGTAAGTCCCCTCCCATCTGGCGCCTCATTTCCTCATCTGCAAAGCAAGGCCACTCCAATGATCTCTTTCCGGTTGGAGATTTTTCTCAGTGATTTTCAAAAACCGATTTTATTGGAGTTGATGGATATGTTTATGATGTGGATTGTAGTCATGGTTTCCTGGGTGTATATATATGTCAAAACTTATCAAAGGGCATATTTTAAATACAGGCAGTTTATTGTTTGTCATGTATATCTTAATATAGCTATCTAAAAAGAGATTTTATCCAGCTTCTAGAATGATGAGGCAAGAGAAAGGACAGTGCTCTGTTCTGATAAACATCTGTTTCCGGGGCACCTGGGTGGCTCACTGGGTTAAAGCCTCTGCCTTTGGCTCAGGTCATGATCCCAGGGTCCTGGGATCAAGCCCTGCATCGGGCTCTCTGCTCAGCAGGGAGCCTGCTTCCCCCTCTCTCGCTGCCTGCCTTTCTGCCTACTTGTGATCTCTCTCTTTCTGTCAAATAAATAAATAAAAAAAATCTCAAAAAAAAAAAATCTGTTTCCATTGTCAGTAATAGAGAGAATAAAAAACAGTGCTTTCTGGAGTTTCCTTACAGCCTCTTACTAAGGTTTGTGCTTTCTCCTTCTCCAGTTCCTATTTGTTATTTAAAAGGACTATTTGCATCCATTCCAGGGAATGTGCCTTCTGCTCATCCCAGGCATCATCCTTGAAGTAGACTGCCCAAGACTCAATAGTGTGGGGTCCAAGCTTCTCTTGGATGCCCACTGCGGTTCTACATTCATTTCCAATATCCTTTTCAGGAAGAGAAGAGAATTGTCATGTCTCTAACAAAATGAATGCTGTTCATTGGGTAGTTTGTTTGAAATCATGTTGTATAAGGGCAGTAAAACAAATTCTCCCAGTGGAACTTCACAGCGTGATATGTGGGAGAAGAGAGGAGCTGTGGGAGGCTGTGTGGAGGTGGTGGTCTGCCCTTCCTGCAACGCGCCCTGGAAAGCATCCTTTCCCCGACTTCTTCCTCTCTCAGCCAGGCACTGGTCACTCAGCACAGACTCAAGATTCTCCCACGGAAATACCTTTGAGCCCCGCTCACACATTCCCTCTGTTACCACCTGGTCCGGACGCACCACTTTAAATCAATCTGGATTTCTCCGGGAAGCTCTTTACCTGGCTCTTTGCTTCCAGTGTCTCTGCCCTGCAGCCCACCCTGCCAGATTCATCATTCTCAACACTGCCTTCCTCAATCACTTGCAAGCTCAGCAGCCTCCCGAGGCTATTTCCCCCTTTCATCAGGGATAAACTCTACTTGGACCACAAGGACTTCATTAGCAGCCCTTCTTGTATCTTTTCCTGTTTCACCTTTCTTGCCATGCCCAGTGGCCAGAAAGGTGTTTCCCAATGTCTGCCCAAGTGGGGCAAGTTTCTGCTTGGACCCAATCACATGCCCCATGTTTCTCAGTTCCGTACCTTTCTCATCTCTCGCTACCACCAGGTTGTCCTGAGCAAATCCTACCTGCTTTAAGACTCACTCTGCTCAGACCCCATCTTTTCCCAGAAGCTTTTACTGATTCTCCAAGTACATTCCAATTTCTATGACTACTGTTTACTTGGTGGGAGCAGGGCACATGAGGATGAATTCCAGCCTCTGTCTCTTGGTTTCTGTCTTCTCCCTGACACCCAAGAGAATGAAAAACCAAGTTGATCCAGGAGTTTCTTAAACCGGAAACAGCATGCTGGATACCTTCTTCATTTAAGTATGTACTTGAGAATTCTAACCCCTGGATTCAAAGTGTGTGTGGAGGAAGAATTTGACACACAGAGGACAGAAGAAAATTTCCTTGTGTCTGTTTGTGGTTGATTCTTGCTGAGCTGGACATAATGTGGGTGAATGATTAAGTGCAATAAGCTATGATTTCTAAAAATAGGTAGTTCGATCTTTCTTTTCTGCAATGGAGAACAAAGTCAGATTAATGTAGACTTATGTTTAATTTTTTTTAAAATTTATTTATTTGTCAGAGACAGAGGGAGAGAGAGAGCGAGCACAGGCAGACAGAGTGGCAAGCAGAGGCAGAGGTAGAAGCAGGATCCCTGCTGAGCAAGGAGCCCGATGTGGGACTCGATCCCAGGACACTGGGATCATGACCGAGCCGAAGGCAGCCGCTTAACCAACTGAGCCACCCAGGCATCCCTAGACTTATGTTTATAGACAAGGAAAGATCACCTTTGTTTAAAAAAATCCTTTGCTTAAAAATCAGAATATATGGTATCATCTTGTCTTCAAGAAAAAGCACTAGGGGCGCCTGGGTGGCTCAGTGGGTTAAAGCCTCTGCCTTTGGCTCAGGTCATGATCCCAGGGTCCTGGGATCGAGCCCGGCATCAGGCTCTCTGCTCAGCGGGAGCCTGCTTCCTCCTCTCTCTCTCTCTGCCTGCCTCTCTGCCTGCTTGTGATCTCTGTCTGTCAAATAAATAAATAAAATCTTTAAAAAAAAATAGAAAAAGAAAAAGAAAAAGCTCTAAAACACGAAAGAAATTTGGAAAGATATATACCAAATGATTTTCTTCGGGTGGAGGAACTACTGGTGATGAAATGAAATGCTTCCTTTTTATCCAAACTTTCTATAACAAGCAACTTCATTGTCGTAATCAGAAAGACATTTTCATTTTGGGAAAAAGCACAGAAACAAGGACATCAATTTGGTACAAATACAGATGGATCACTTTAGAAACAGTCCAAAATTGAATATTAAAAGGCCTTCTGTTTTGTTTTAATATAGAGTGAGGACAGGAATGGGCCACCTCTACAGGGAGATTCAGCAGATGTGGACTGAGTGATTGTAGTGTTTCAGGGTAAACATTATAAAAATAAACAAATGAGCAAACTAATGGAATGTGATAGACAGGACGCTCGCATAATTACTATAAATGCTGTGCCCTTTTTAATTTGTTTTTTTCTTTTTTGTTTTTTGGTGTTTTTTTTGGTCAGACACCCAAAAAAGACTTTAACCTCAGATCTATTAATTTGGCTTCTATCATCGGTCAGTTAGTGGCACTTTATGTTCTAAATCATAAACACATGATTTGCCCTTGGTATGCTCTAGCAATTTTGTTTTCCTTCCATCAAAGTTTGTTATCTCATTGCAGGAATGGAAAATGTACGTATTGGACATATCACACAGGTGGGTGTCTACAGCCTTGAGAATTGGACATGCAGGTGGGAATTTTACCATGTGGGGATTGAACTTGAGTTCTTACACAGATCAGCCTCAGCCATGGGCCCTATAAATAAAGGTCGGGAGTGACACTGAATTCTGGACTCTGGGAAGACCCTTCACCATGAAGTTGATCCTGGTTTTTTGTGCCCTTCTGGGGCATATCTACTGTCGAGAAACATTTGAGGGGTAAGTTATGCTTTCTGGTGCCTGTTTGAACTTTTTTTTCACCAATTCAGAGGGTCTCATCGGATAGTTGCAGAATAATGGGTGTAAGTGTTCTGCATTTTCAGGTTTAGGGAGAGAATAGTGGGAATAAAGGAATGAGTGACCCAAGGAAGAGATGAATGACACCTAAAGGAAAAAACAGAGTGAAATCTGAACACATATACCTTTCTTTCTCCCCCGGTGATCACAATGAGGGATGATAGGCGTCAGTGAAAATAAAGCAGTCTGGCTGATTGTCCCAGTGCATCTCAGTAAGTGATGGTTTCTCTTCCACCACCTCCTCCTGGCCATTCTGGGCTTTGCCCTCCACGTCAGCCCTTGTCCTCCCCACCTGCAGATCTAGCATCCAGGCCATGGAACCTCACGAGCTGGGAGGACCGGGGGTGTAGATTTCAGCCCAAACTCAACTCTCGTGGCGTCATAGGATTCACCTTTGGTCCAAAGTACTTTGGTTTCAAGATTCTGTGAAAGGCTTTGGGCAGCATTTCTTAAAGAGCGTTCCAGGGAATTAAGGAAGTGATCAAGTAAGTCTGGCCCAAAGAAGTTGGTGGTCAAATAAACTTGGAAATCAGAGGGTTTAACAAACTGTAGGACTTTTGCTGAAGTTGTGTGTATTATAAATCTATAAGAAGGGATATAGGTTGCTACATTTACCCATTTTTTTGATCATCAAACTCCTCTCACCTTTTTTTTTTTTTAAACGTGCTGAGTGACTCAAAGGCTACTGTTCCTTAGAGCACACACCAGGAAATTTAGCCCAAAGCAGTACTTTTCTCAGTGCCTTCCCTTTACAAAAGGCGGGGGGTCTCCTGGGTGTCTGCACTAACCAAAAGGAATGAGACTCAAATGGAAGAATTTTCAGATCACAGGGCAGGCGGCTCCTTGTAGGCAGAAGAGCCTTGAAGATCTCATACTCTATTACTTAGGTATTTTACTAGCATTCATTGGAAATGCATGGCACTCGGTTTCAGAAGAACTGGGTTCTGGTCCTTGTATATGGCTCTTTGTACCAATCCTTTCCCTGATGCACAAATGCTCAAGGCAGTGACTCAGGAAGTCAGCCTATTTGGAGAAAGGACAGAGGAGAAGAAATCTCCTGCCAAGGAAGGGTTATATGAATCCAGATCTACTCCTCCACTTATTTCTAAGGATATGTGTTTGCTTGTTTTGTAACTTCTCTTTCTCGCCAAGGGGTCCTTGATATACTTTATTCCTCATTATACATGTGTACGGGTGTGTGTGGAGAGCACAGCACGATTTTTCAGGGTCCCCGTTGTCTCTGGCATACCTCAAGCTTAGGCCACATGAATGGGGTTTGGAGATGGAACTCTAATACATTTCAGTTAACAACAACAATAAAACATCGTAGGTCTATCCAGATGTGAATTCGATTTCTTCTTCCAAGCACCAACTTGATGATTCCACTTAAAAAAAAAAAAAAAAAAGAAAGCAAAAAAACCTCATTTCTGAAAAGCAGGAACAGACAAGTTTTAAAAGGTATTGCTTTATGACCAGCAGGTGTTATTTTATAAATAATCATTAGCTAAAGGAATGGTAACTTTAATGGCAAGCTTCCTGCTAGGAGTAGGTACACCTCTCAATTATTATCTAGATACCATTTCCTGGGGGGGAAGTAAAGCCATTCTACCAAGTCCTCATTCTGGGGATGTGGGTCAGTATACGATTTATTAGTTTCTCAATTGTCAAAGAGATTATTAACTGCTCCATTAACCTCATACATACAGGGAGTAACAGGAGCAGAAAGCAACAAGAAACAGTGTCCAGCTTTTGCTTTTAAGGTCATGTCTGTGGTTAATATTCTTAGGGACCAAGTTCTTGAGATCTCACCAAGGAATGAAGAACAAGTAAAACATCTGGTGGAATTGGAGGCTGAAGAACATCTTCAGGTATTCATTCTAAAGGGAGCTTCCGTTTCCCAAAGTAACTACTCCACAGTTAGACACGATGATTGGGATCTCTGACTTTGGACTGTATCTCATCTTTCCTGACATAGCGTGGAACACTAACTCATGGAGCTGAGATGCAGAAAGCTTGGGCTGTAGTTTCGACTCTGTGGCACTGGGGAAGTCACCTACCTTCCCTGTGTCTCTTTATCCCATTCAGTATAATGAGCATAAACATACCATTCTTCCATCTCACAGGTTTATCTTAATAGTGAAAAGAGACCGAATGAGAAAGTTACTTTGAAAAATTGTTGAACAGCTTTAATGCATTATTTCCATCCTACGATAATTTACAGTATTAATGTTGTTATGAAATGAATTGGATTGCTTGAATGTCAACTGTTAAAAAAAACTGCCGTAGTTTTAAATAATCTTTGCTTTCTGCCAGTTTTAATATCTAAACATGGAGGGGGGGGTAGCAAACAATAGGACACAAAGGCCCCGGCTTGGATATTTAAAAAGCCTCTTGCAATATCAGAGTGATTCTGCAGTGATTCTAGTTTTATGGGCTGGAGGTAAAATAGATAAAAACTGATTCCTGGAAACCTGTCCATTTCCCTGGAATAACCCTCTTATTGCCTCGGCCTTTTACCCCTTCCAGCTTGATTTTTGGAAATCACCCACAATCCCAGGGGAGAGAGCCCATGTCCGAGTTCCTTTTGTGAACGTCCAGGCAGTCAAAGTTTTCTTGGAGTCCCAGGGAATTGCTTATTCCATCATGATTGAAGATGTTCAGGTAATTATCCCACCAACCATCCTTCCAGAGTCTCGCTCGTTTACATGAACTGAAGACCCATCCTTTTTTGTCCTTGGATACCCTCTGCCAGGGAAAAGGGCCTGTGGGCATTGCTAGGGCCTTCCTGGAGTCTTGACTACCCCTGACACTGACCCTCTCCCTTTTACATTTGGCAGAGGTGGGATATGGTAACTAAAATCTTAAGGGAGAGGGCAGAACAGAACCTTTGGCATGAAATGTAAAGTACAAACTGAAGACTGTTCATTTAAGTGAAAGCAAAATGTTATTCATTTAGTTTTTAATTGGGGGTTAACTTGGGTGCTGGTTTCCCAGAAAGGTAGGAGAGCCATAACACAACCACGGGACCGACGGTCATCCTATATTTGCAGCATCTGGCTGGCCAGAATTCCCATTAGTGCCTTATCCCCTTTCAAGATGTTTCCAGAATAAGCAAAAGGCATGACCCCAGAGCCTGTATGACAGGAAGAGGATGCTTGTGACTGGGGACCTCAGTGTTAGCATTTCCCTCAAAACCGTAGATGCAAATGGATTGCTGTAAACTAATCACAGGTGTGACTGGTTTATCTTAGTTTCTGTTGGACAAAGAGAATGAAGAAATGTTACTTAATCAGAGAAGACAACGGGATGGTAACTTCAACTTTGAGGCTTATCATACTTTGGAAGAGGTAGGTGTTTCAAAATGAACGCCAGAGAAATGGTCCATTTTCTCCTCTGATGACAAGGCTTTTACTTCGACCTGGTGACTTAATGGGAAGTATTCTCATATGATTTCCTAACTTCTTCAGTTTTCTCTAGGATTTCACAGCCAGTATCAGTGTCACTGCTTCAAGGGAGGACCCTGAGGCCCACTTGCCCATCCCAAGAGCCATTCCATTATTTGGAATTGACTAGGAGTGTCTTAAGTGGGCACACAAACAGCCTCTCCTGCTGATGAGCCTCTCCTGTCAAGGCCCCTCTGACCCAGGCTGCCCGATTTCTGACCCATGCTGCCCACAAAGCCATTTGAGAGCAGTGCTTCCTGGCTGCCATTGATGATGGAATCCGGGGCTTCCCCAACACCTCTGACTTTCAGTGGAGGGTTGGGTCTCCCAACCTGACCAGTGCTGAGACCTAATAGCAGCAAAGTCTTGTGAGGTCTCTGCTGTCTTTCCTGAGTTGTTGGTGTGAAGAATGCTTCCTTCCTCCTGCTGGGTCACACACTGCCACCTGGCCATCTGGGCAGGGCTGTACTTGCCTCTTCCTGACATAGAGCTTTTCTTGGGTTCACAGGGGTCCACTTGCCTAAATGATTTGGAGTGGGGAAATGGAAGGAAGGAGAGAAGAGATGGGGATTGGAGGGTAACAGGGGGAGGTGAGGGAGTAGCACAGAGCCAGAGAAGAGGAACCTGGTGGGTACTCATCCCCTAAACCAACAATTCTAAATGCAAAGAAGTCTGAAACTAATTTCCCTCCCTGATTTAATTCGTGGCAAAAGCTAACCTGACCTAAACTCATCTGGGGGCAAACTCTGACCTAAATGGACTTGCTACTCATTTGTTTTACTGCCAGAAATCTTAGTATCTCTGAATATGGAGCAATGCTACACGTATACTATGCAATATAGGTTTCCTCCGACTTATTTTTTTTTTTAAGATTTTATTTATTTATTTGATGTAGAGAGAGAGAGAGAGAACAAGCAGGGGGAGCAGCAGAGGGAGAGGGAGAAGCAGGCTCCCCACTTGAGCAGAGAGCCCCAAGTGAGGCTCCATCCCACCACCCCCGAGATCATGACCTGAGCTGAAGGAGGATCCTTAACCCACTGAGTCACCCAGGTGCCCCCTTCCTCCACCTTTCTTAAAAAAAAAAAAAAAACAACACCACAAAAACCAAATAAATTAAAAAATCTCAATTTGACAATGTATGGCTCCTAAGGGTTTCAGATAAGGGGTTGCGAACCACTACAGAGAATGAGGGGTAAAGGGCGTGAAGAAAGCAAGGGGCTCGCCCGCTCCCCTTGCCTGGCCTCGCAAATTGGCGTCTGTGTCCCGCAGAGAACAAGCGCGACTGGAGGGGCCCTTTCCATGCCGGCCACTCTCCAGACACGCCCAGGCATGTCCCAGCCCCAGCCAGGGCCACAGCTTGGGTGCCCCAGCCGTGCAGCATTTCAATCAGCCTCGCAAGTAGGAGCCCAAGGAGCTGGGGACAGAGTTGCCTCAGAGGCCACCTCCCCGTCGCCCGGGCCTCAGCCAGCCCTGCTGCCCGGCCTCCAAATCCACCTTTGGGAGGGAGGGGGGGGGCTGCCATTCGTGTCCCTCTGCTAATGAGGCGAGCAGCTCTATGGCCGGGGAAGCTGCCGGTTCGCGCTGGCCTGAGGAGAGCCACAGGCAAGCCAGAGAAGTGCCATTTTGTTGGAAGCACAAAACTGGAACGAGCCGGCTCCGCTGCCACAAAATGGCTTCCCCCTCCCCAGCCCCTGGGGACGCCCGGTGACTCATCATATTTTCGCTTGGGGGGGGGGGGGGTCCATCGTCCCCAATCCGGCAGCATCCGCCGCGCTGCCCTCTCCGTTCCCCGAGGGAATGAAAAGGGAGGCGAGGGGAAAAGTCACTGATGGTTGCATCACATCATCGATTTGCAAATGTCTACTTATTCGTCTTACACATTTCAGATTTCCCAAGAAATGGATAACATCGTGGCTCAGCACCCGGGTCTAGTGAGCAAAGTGAATATTGGCCATTCTTTTGAAAGGCGGCCCATGAACGTGCTCAAGGTACACAGGTGCAGCTGTGGGTTTTCCTCCCGAGGTTTCTAGAATCTCGCCGCTCCCAGGCGGGCCGTCAGTCTCGGCTCTGCTTGCAGAGCGGCTCCTCCCCCCACCCCCTTTTCCTTTTCTCCTCCTAACCGGTCCTTGCTGGTTTTGAGTATCCACCTCCCCACTAACCGCCCCCCCCCCTTTCTTTTTCCTTTTCTCTATCCTGCGCAAGCTGACGCAGGTCTGCAGGAGTGAATTAACGTTCTCATCTTGATAGATTCGCTCGCAGGGAACCAGAGGCGTGCGTGCCAATAGGAACAGAGGAAGGGGGAGGCAGTGCGGGCCCCAGGGCGAGGAGGGCGGATGGAGGAGGTGACGGGGGTCCCAGGGCGAAGCGGGGCCGGGGGTGGGGGTGGTGGTGGGCAGATGGAGGAAATGACGAGGGCCCCAGGGTGGGGGCAGGTAGAGGGGAGGTATGGGGGCGGCGGTACGGGCCTGGCCCTGAGACGGAGGCTTTGGCTGGGGGTGGTGTGCGCCCCAGGGGTGAGGGGGAAGTTGGACCTAGGGCTGCTGGCCTTAGGGTGAGCAGGGGATGGGGGAGGTATTCTGTAATTAATCAAGGTAGGAGTTCTGTACCTTGTTTTCTTTTTCTTTTTTCTCTCTGTTTTAAACCGAGAGATTAAGAAAAGAAAAAAAAAAAAAAAAGCGCCAAATACTTGCCTGAGCTGCATTTCAAAACAGAAGCACTCCTGCAGTGTGCGGGAGGAGGACAGGGCATCTAAATTGCACAGGGAAGTGCCCAGAAAACGAAGGCATTTGTTCACTAGTTTGAAAAAGGTTAGGGTTTTACTCCAGCCTGTAACCTCTGACCGTCTTACTGCTGGTAGTTTCAAGCTTTTTAACTTTGCCCAGAAAAAGAGTGAAATTTATTTACCGGGTTTCCTAGAAAGAGTTTGTGAAAGAGGGGGAGAAAAAAAGAAGAGAGAGTGAGATAATGTCACAACTCCCTACTAATTTTGGAAATGTTATGGCTGAGAACCAACGGGCTCATTGGGACAGATGGATTTCTCCATAGTGTTTCTCCCAAAGCAGGCTTGAGAAAAGTGGTTTGCCTACTTCATGACACAGTGGTACATTTGCTAATACTTACTACCTTATTTAAAAAAAAAAAAAAAAAAAAAAATTTTTTTCCTACCGTTGGGCCAAGAATTCCCAGATTCTCCTACCCCCTGGATTGTCTTGGCCTTCTCTTCTACAGGGTAATTCGTGGGTGAGAATGTTATGTGTTTTTGAAAGTTCCCTGCTTTCTACAATTGAGCTCTTTGGAGGAAAAGACACGAAACACTTATAACAAACTCTCGAAGCCCATGAAATGTAATTTTTAGCAAGGATTTGCATTTCTCATTTACCTTATCTCCTATGTTTAGAATGCTGCACAGAGATAGAATTTGATGGTGCAAAAATAATCTTTTCCTCCCCATTTACTGATCCAATTGGCAAAGCCACTCTTCCAAATAAAACTGAGACACTTAGATCATAAAATTTAAACTCTGGAAAGCACCTCCAGAGCCTACCATCCTGTTTTTATGAAGGACTCGGAAGGTTATCACAAGCATTTTTATTACAAAAATAACACAATCATTGCAAAAATTGGAAATTAGAGAAACAAGGAAAAACATATTCCTAATTCCACGACTATGGGGTGATAGCTGTTAATATTTTGTTGTATGTCTTGCTATTTCTCCCCCCCCTTCCTTTTTCTCATGTGTTTGTGTGCGTACATATATATACACACGTGAATTAGCCTTTCAAGAGAATCAAAAAGGCATCATACTATTTTGCAATCTATTTTGTAAAATTTACAACAAATGTTTTCATGTCACTACATTATCTGTACCTAGTTTTCACAAACATTACAGGAGAAAAAGTCTATCGCCTCTCGTTAGCCTGCATTTAAACTTATATTAAAAGCGGGGGACCAGAAAAAGCACGTGAAATAAGAGTTAATCCACAGCGTCTCTGTCTACACCTCCTCCTCCTCTCTCAATCACATCAAGTACGAAAAGAGAACAGACAAGGCCCCAGAGGAAGAGTGGGGACAGGAGCCCCCAGCAGTGGAGCTGTTCCCATTTCCACACTGTTTTACAGTTCAGCACTGGAGGAGACAAGCCAGCCATCTGGCTAGATGCCGGGATCCATGCTCGAGAGTGGGTTACACAAGCTACTGCACTGTGGACAGCAAATAAGGTCATTTTCCCTAAAATTCCTCCATTTATTTTGGCTTTCTGGGGTTAGGCCTCACCTAACCACGCAATGTCTTTGTGGTCCTAATGGCTGATGTTCTCAGCAAGCCTTTCTTTGCATAGGCAGGAAACAGGCCTGTTTGACCTTTTTGGGGATTGCCGTATTGCTCCAGCCAGGATGCTGGGACTGTCCCCAGGCCTGCTGGCCACTGTGTACTCTGTTAACAGAGAGAGCCAGAAGAGATTGAGAGGGTGGTAAGTACGGACCCCAGGAGTCAGATTTCAGCATAAGAACAGACTAGAGAAAAATTGTTGTGCTGCCCCCGGGCCCCCCCCCCCCCAGGGCTGAAGGACAATGTTCTAGAAAGCTATACAATCGCCGAAGGGGCTCAGAGGGAAAATGTAAACAGGTACTAGGAGAGTTTACTTTGCCCTACAGATCCAACGTGAAATTAGTTAAGGGTTTCTGGGTTTTTCTGAAAATGTTCCAAATCTGATTTTGAAGTCGGGAGTGTCGCAATACCTTTCTTCCACGTGTGCATTGGAATTAGAGTCAGGACAGTGGGCTGGGTGTGACCTAGTCTGGTAGTGCTTAAGTAATTCAAAAATGACACGCTCTAAATCAGAATGTTAATTCATGAGCAAAGGAAATCAATCCACATCAGATCATTCAAGCATGTGCAACCACGTGCACACGGACTGATACATTTTTCCCTTCAATTAAAATGCAGTTACCTTTAGGGTATTATGAAATGGATATTTAACAGTTGAGTAATAATGCCTTAGGATGGCTGAGCACAGGAAATGAATAAATTTTAATCCAGCAGAAACTTCAACTCCATTGCAATTGATCACAAGGAGAAATTTAATTCCCCAAATGGAATTTAACCAGCCCACTGTATCTTCAGAAAAAGTCTCTCTACACATTTAAGTAATCTGTTGTTCGTTGTGAGTACTTTTGGAAAGCTAGCCTCTTTGATGATGAAGGAATGTCTTTGGTTCACAGATCCCTATAAGCCACATCCACCATTGCAAAATGCTTCCCTGGAATGAATAGAAAAAATTCCACTTTTGAGAGAGAATGGATAAGTGATATCTGAGTTTTACTTAAGATAAGTGAGTTATTCTGACTGGAAATAAAAGTACAGATGCTGGCGTATTAAACACATGAGCACTGCAGGAGACTGGGTTGTAGTCCTGCTAAGTTCTCATTGACCAACAGTGGAATCAAGTTCATACCTGGAAAAAAAACCAAAACCAAACCACATTGCCTTAATATTCTATCCCGTGTTCCCGGTGAAAGGGGAGTGTGAAATTGACATCTATGTTGTCTCTGCTTAGATTGCCTCTGATTATGGAAATGATCCGTCCATCACTTCCATTTTGGACACGATGGATATCTTCCTGCTGCCCATCACAAACCCCGATGGATATGTGTTCTCTCAAACCAAAGTAAGCCTAGGAACTTTTTCTTCTTCAACAAGAATTCATGGAAGTGTGTTGGAACTTAAAAGACAAAAGTAACCTTTCTGGTCTTGATTTACCATAAGTGGAATGCGTAATTTCTCAGTAGTGGCCCGGAATTGAGGCATATAGTGGACTTTATAATCACCTGTTATTCTGACACATGAGGTCTTTACATATTGCCTCCGTCAGAGCCCATTTTAGCTGTTAGGCTGGGCTATTAGAGCTCAGCGTTCACCGTGAGTCACCTAGGAGATTTGTTCTAATTCTCTCTGTGTTTTTTTGTGGTGGGATTGATGGAAAAGAGGAGGCGTATGTTACCTGCTGACAATTAGATTGCAGTAGGATTTGGGTAGGCAGTACAATGCATTTAGCATTTTACTTACAATCTGTAGAAGAAATCCTCTGTAATATCACTAAAAGGAGTTACGTAGATTTTTTTTTCCCTTTAAAATCTTATTACAGAACCCCATTGTGGCAACTGTGACCCCACATATATTCAAAGTGAATCAGAGCTTCAAGTTTATTTTTGGAGAGAGCTGAGTACGATAGTGTTTTTCAACGTGTGTTCAAAAAGAACTCATACAAATACTAGTACTCATCTCATGAGATATCCTATGACTAGAGGGTTCCACAGTCAAGTTTGGGAAGTACCGCCCACCGTATCCCTTTCCTGGAGTGGCATGAAAAAAACACAAAAAGCATTAAGAAACTCTTAGAAGTGCTGAAGTACATTAGCGAATTTAGCTCTATGTTTTCCTGAAATATTCTATCACAGAACTCTTGCTCTCTCCCCACTTGTTGTTGTTGTTGTTTGTTACTGTTTTCTTTTTAAAGATTTTATTTACTTATTTGACAGAGAGAGACAGTGAGAGAGGGAACACAAGCAGGGGGAGTGGTAGAGGGAGAAGTAGACATCCCGTTGAGCAGGGAGCCTGATGTGGGGCTTGATCCCAGGCCCCTGGGATCATGACCTGAGCCAGAGGCAGACGCTTAACGACTGAGCCACCCAGGCGCCCCTATTTTTTCATATTGTTAACACTGAATAGAATGGGTGTCCTATGGAAAATAGTTTGCCAGGTATTGATTTGAGGAGATGGGGTATTATTTACTTCTCATTTCTGTGAGACAACCAAGAAATTCCTTGCAGAACCCCGTAGGACTGTTTGACACCTCTGTGGGCAGGGAAATTAGTGTCATTCCAAAGGGGGATTGGGAACCGGGGAAACAAACAGGATTTTAAAGGGACCATCTCATCAAGGCCGAACGGTTGTCTTTCTTTTTTTTTTTTTTTTTTCCGTTTTCTCTTGTGGTTGGATTTGAAAGAATCGTATGTGGCGGAAGACCAGGTCCAAGGTATCAGGAAGCTCCTGTGTTGGTGTTGATCCTAACCGGAATTGGGACGCAGGTTTTGGAGGTGAGAGGGGGGACCTCGCCCCCAGGGATGGCCCAAAGCTGTCTGGCCAGCTAGCTGTGTTGCAAGGGCTCTGCAGTGCTGTCAGCCTGCTAAACCCATTCAGGATTGAAGCCATTTAAAAACCTATTTGAAAAACACTTAAGTAAATTCCCTTCACAGGCACGCGGCGCTGTCACACATCTCTGAGCAGCATTTAATATATTTTGTCTCACATCTTAGTTTTCCCACAAGCTGTAGCCCAGCTCGGCTTCGCTTCTGAGTCTTCAGAACAAGATTTGGCGCCATGGCGGGAGGCCTCAGGAAGACCTGAACCAACCACTAGAGGGGGTTAGGCTCTATTCAGAGGAGAAGCATTACATCATCTCTGGATGTTTCGAGAAAGAAAACTAAAAAGAAGTACAAATAGGATTAAGAAATTGATTTTCAAAACAGATTCAAAGAGCAAATACTGGCTTGTTGCTCGGGTTTTGTTGACTTGTGGCTCTAATTTTGGGGTTTCAGTGGCAGCCTGGTTCGGGGGCTCCTTCATGCTTTTAGGGACCAGTTAAAACTCCTGTGTTTCCCTAATCACAGAATTGAAATTTGTTCTTTCCTCACTAGGTCTGGTCGCAGCGAGGTTAGAAACTGTCTTTTTCACTGCACTGTCGCTAACACCTAATACGGTGTCTGGAACATAGAAGGCGATCACTAAATATTTGTAAGATGAATGAATTAATGAGAGTTATTGAACCGAGAAAAGACCCACTTGGGAATTGTGGCAGGATATGGATGAGTGGCAAATTCATTCATTGCTTTTATAATAGTTTTTTTTTTTTTTTAAGCGTAGGAAAAAAAATAAATCAAAGCATCAGATCCAAAATACTGAACAATGCCCAGGAATTCAATGTCAGGCATTTTTTTTTCCTGAAATATTATGGTTCTTACTAAATAATCTTGCAACAAAGTCACAGGTTGTATTTGTACTTTGTCTATATCATTTAGGGACCGTGGGGAGTCCCAGCCCCTCCCGATCTCCTCGAAGTTTCTCTAGCATTCAGAGCCCTGGCCAGGCCACAGTGGACCACTTTGGTGGTCACGAGTAACTCCAGTTGCTGAGAAAATCACGGCCAAAGGTGGCCTTGTTGTCAAATGCAGTTGTGATTTCCACACTGCAGAAAGGGTGTCAGAGGTTCCTTGTATTTGTGGCTTTGTGATTTAGAAGTACGGATGCATAGAATCTTCTGCTCTTGGATGCGAAGAATTGGAAGAAATCCCAGAAAAAGAGCTTGCTCAACTCCCACCCAATGCAGGAATTCCATCTATAATGTTAAATCTAGCTTTTCTTCCAACAACTCCCACAGAAAGGAGATGATCTAATTTGATAGCTCTTTCTGCCATATAGAGGGACCATCTTTCTAAAGAAGAGAGATGCCTCTAGAATCACTTCAGTTTGGCCTCCTGTGCCCTTAGAGAACACCTCCATCTAATGCAGGGACAGTCTTGCTGACTTCCAGAGGAGGAACTCCGTGACACATGGCACATATATCCATACAGCATTTCCCTGAAGCTTACTGTTCCTAATGGGCTTCTTCTGTGTCCCATCAGGACCTGGAGCCAGCAGCAACCCTTGCTCTGATTCCTATCGTGGACCCTATGCCAACTCTGAAGTTGAAGTGAAATCCATAGTGGACTTCATCAAGAGTCACGGGAAGATCAAGGCCTTCATTACCCTCCACAGCTATTCCCAGCTGCTCATGTTCCCCTATGGGTATACATGTACCAAGGCAGATAACTTTGACGAGCTGGTAAGTTTCTAAAATGTCATTTCCGCTCAGCCTTGAAGGTCCACTGTGTGGACAAGTAAGTTTCAGTCATAGAGCCGGGTCCTGTGATGGGGGCAGATTAGTGATGGATTAGGCGGATTAGGTTACAAAGATGAATAGGTCCAACCACCGAGAAGAGTGGGACACAGGCAGAGATTATGGATTTTCCATAAGAGGTTATGGATTTTCCCAAATTAAGTTTCCTTGGGAAATAGAATTCACGAAATCACTGTTGTCTCGATCTAGATGAGCGGGAGCCTTAATGGGACTGTAAATTCCCAGGACGTGCTTTCTGTTGCTTAGGAAATAACTACTTGAATTTGAATACGAGTCTCTCAGATCTGTAGTTAGATGCTGTCAGATGCTCGAAGTGAAAGAGTACTGTCTCCCAGCCTTGTACCTTCCTGGTGCTTTCTGCTCTGTGACCTTCTATCCTGCTGCACGAACACTCCCTTCCCTCACTTGCTACCTTCCATCATCTTTCCTGTCTCAGGAATGACAGAGACCTCTCAGAGGGCTCCTTACAGGCGTGTACGAGCTATTCCCAGTTGAGGAGAATGTGCAGTACTCCCAATTTGGCTTTTAGGCTTGGTTTTTGAGACCCTTATGTTAGAGATAAACCCTGAGATGGGACCTTTTGGTCAATTTACTTACTTTTTTTTTTTTTAAGATTATTTATTTATTTGACAGACCGAGATCACAAGTAGGCAGAGAGGCAGGCAGAGAGAGAGGAAGGGAAGCAGGCTCCCTGCCGAGCAGAGAGCCTGATGTAGGACTCGATCCCAGGACTCTGGGATCATGACCCAAGCCGAAGGCAGAGGCTTAACCCACTGAGCCACCCAGTCGCCCCTCAATTTACTTCCAAATACGTTAACGATCAGCAGCTCCTGGCAGAAATGGAATTAATTATTTCCATTCATGTGTATCTTCCATCTCATCCGTTGGATGTTAGCCCTGTAGGGCAGTGCTCAGAGTTTTGATGGTGAGTAGTACCACTCAAGGCCAAATCAAGGGAAAAAGAACCTACAAGGTACTTTTAGTAGACCTAGATGACCTTAAGTTCTCCAAGCCTGGTGCTCACATCTCTGCCACATAGTCATCCAGCCTGTGTTTGGACAGTTTCCTGCCTCCCAAGGGCTTCTGTTCTGTGTTGGGGCAGGTGTGATTGTTCGAGTTCTTCCTTACAGAGAGCCCAAAACTGCTCCTTAATGGTTTTTACCTGCCAGCCCTGGTTTATCATCTTGCTCCCTTTGAAAAGAAGCAAGTCCGTTAATCATTTGAAGACCAGTAACCTGCTTCTTCTAGGTTTTTCTGTATCCCAACAACTCCTTCAAACACTCATAATATGGCGCCGAGTTCCCTCACCATGCTGTTTGCTGTTTTCCGAACATGCTTTGGTCAGTCTCTGTTCTTCAAGGGTAACTCCCAGAAGTGAGCATAAAACCTGTGGGTCAGCCAGCATAGAGTGGAGCACGGCCATGGCTGCCCTCCTCCAGACCGTGCACTTCTGCTTAAACAGTTGAGGGTCACATTAGTTTTTTGGCAGTAGTCTCATGCCGTTGACTCATGTTGGGCTCATTGACAGCTGAAACCCCCGGGCTCTCTGAGGATTCTGTTGAGCCAGGTTTCCCCCATCTGGTAATTGTACAGTTGTTTTCCTGGACCCAAGTTCAAGACCTTACATTTATCCCTAGCAAGGACAGTAAAGCCTCAATCAGTCAAAATTGGAACCCTCAAATAATGGAAAATATTTTGTTGAGCTCTACTTCTTGGAAAAAGAGACAATCATAGGGAGGTAAGCCAATGTAGGGATCTAGCAAAAAAAAAAAAAAAAAAAAAAGAACTTCCCCGGTACATCCTGGGGTCAGTACGTATTCTCTTTGGCCCCTTACTCCCACCCTGTTTCCCTCCACACCCTCAACAAGGAAGGATGGTGGCAAAATCATGACCCTGGTTTATTTATTGCAAACACCTGGATGATCAGACAAACAGTGAAGGTCTTCGTGTTGTATTTTCGAAGCCAACAGAAGTGAACTAGTGTTGACTTCTCAGTGAAAATGACTGAAATGAAAGGGCATTGTGCTTAAGTCTACGTTAGCCTGAGGGTCTAGTTAATCAGAGGGCCCCATTCTACATTCTGCACTTGGGCATTCAATCTTCAAGAGGCAAGTGTTATCCATCTACCTTTCCTTGGTTCTTTCTAGAATGAAGTGGCCAAAAAGGCTGCCCAGGCTCTGACCAGCCTGCATGGCACCAAGTACAAAGTGGGACCTATCTGCTCAGTCATCTGTAAGTATCTAATGGGTTTTCACAAATGACCCACTAAGCGGGCACCATGGGATTTTTGGGCCAGAGCCTGTCAGTGCCCCAATATGAAATGGTTAGGTCTCCGTGCGGGCGCCCAGCCCTGCCCAGTTTCCTGCCACCAGGTACTATGTGGTATCTGGAGCAAAGAACTTCCTAAATACTTGAGCTGTGTGTGTTCCTCTCTGCTTCTCCTGATCCTTCCAGCTCTTTGTCATTACATGGAAACTTTTTGCCTAAAAACAAGCTTTTGTCAAGACTTAGTCCTGAGCCAACACTTCTATTAATTATTCCTTTCTGGGCTGAGGGGTTTCCACCCTGAATAATGCCATGGACTTATTGTGGGGGCAGAATGGGGGTGACTCTTTAAAAGGACCCAGATATTTTGGTGGACAGACTCTATTGCAGCCATTTGTGCATGTAGAGTTTGGGGAGACAAAGGGGAGGATCAGTCAGGAGTACTGCCAATGTCAGGAACAAAGCTGGGGAGCCTGCTGTCAGACTTTCTGCGACTCTCCTCTCCCATGGTGGATTGGGATAGAAACAAGAAACAACTGCAGTGCCGTGGGAAATCCTAATGCACCCATGCAGATTCTGAGTCCCCCAAAGGAGTCTCCCTACTTCCTTAGGGGCAAGCCCAGAAACTCAAGAGCCCATGGTTGAATGCCCAGGAGTCTCCCTGTGCTCCCACACCCATGGACCCTTTGGAAACAAATGCGTCTTACAGGCACACGCTCTGTTCAGCACCCTTTTATTAATCCTCTACTATGGGCTAATCATTATGTCAAGTACTACAGACATAGAGAGTCCACAGAAAACTCACTGTTTAATGTGGGAGATGAACAGGAAGATGAATACCAGTATGCTGTGTGCTGTAGTAGGCTATACATGGTACAAAAGTGTTAGAAAGTTGGGAGGATGTGACAGTGGCAGAATCAGGAAAAGCTGCATACGGAAGTGGGCAGGATTTTGATGGCTGCTCACCAAACAGGGAGAGGAGGGGAAAAGAATGGGCCATTCCGACTCTTTCACAGTGCGGGCAAAGGAACAGAAGTAAGAAACTGCATGAAGGACTCTGTGAACCACAAGGAGGTTTGGGACCCCTGGAAGAAAGTAGGAACAAGGGGAGTGGGGGTTCAGGTTTTTGGGTGTCATGTTAAGGAGTTTAAGTCTTGACCCACAGGACCCCAGAAGCCACTGGAGAGTTTTCAGAAGGGAGTGAGTGTGTTGAGGCTCCTAGCAAGAGTGTGGAGGCTGGATTGTAGTGGGCTGGGAGTACGAAATTCCTGCAGGAAGAGGAGGACTTGTTCAGGGGGAAGTGGTGGTCCACACTAGAGCAGTGCCGTGGAGGGAGACATGAAGCAGGGAAAACCAAAAGGCTTTGGTCATTCATTGGATGTGGTAGAGTTTCTCACCGAAGGTCATTGAACAGGGTCGTTACCAGAGGGAGACCTCTAGGAAGGTGAAAGGTGGTGGGTGGAGAGAGAGTGAGTTCAGCTCTGGAGAAGATGAGGCCGAGAGAACTGTAGTGTTTTCAAGTGGGGACATCCTGTAGGCTGTGCACCACACGGCCCTGAGCTTCTGTGGAGAGAGAGAGACTTAAGAGTAGTTGACGTTAAAAAAAAAGTAGTTGACATAGAAAGGATGGTTGGAACAGGAGAGCAAGGACACTACTTGGAGTAGGAAGGGCCCTGGATGGAGGAGGGGACTGTTCAGACAGCAGAGGGGGGTCGTGAGGGAGGGCCACCCAGCGGGACTGGGCAGAGGGGCCAAGAAGCTTGTGTTTCAGAAGCCAGGGAGGAGCAGTTTTTGGAAAGGAAGCAGCAGTTAACGATGATGCAAGGCTATGAGAAGGTCAGCTATGACAAGGACAGAATATTTGCCACTGATTTTTATCACTAGCTTATTGGTGACTTTAAGCAGACCGTTTCATAAGCATGGTGGGGGTCACTGGAGGAGCACATGGGATGGGGGAGAGCAGAGGTCTGGAGCCCACGTGGACCCCCTTTGGAGGAGCCCAGATGAGAAGGGAAGGGGAGAGAAATGGAGGGTTTCTTTTCTGAGATGATAGACTTTTTTATTACTGTGGGAAAAGGATCAATCGAGAGGGAGAGGTGGAAGACACGGGAGAGACAAGAAATGAGCAAGGCAGTGCTTCTGAGGGGTGGGGGAGAAAAGGGACAAGAAGGAGTCAAGTTTAAAAAAAAAAAAGGAGTGAAGTAGGGGTGGGTAGATCAGGCTTGAATAGGAGGAGTGAGTCTGCAGATGGCCGGAGGCACCGGGCGCAGCTACATGGGGGAGGAGCGTGGTGGGAATCCAAGGGAAGGCACACTTGTTAGTCATGGTTTTCTTAATGGTAGTCTTGGAGAGCGGAGGAGCAAGAGTTCACCTAGCATATCTAGGACAATCAATGGAAATCCCAAAACTACTGATCATGATTATGGTTTTTCTTTTCTTTCATTTTCTTTTTTTTTTTTTTGTCATTTCGAGGCATTTAAAAGACTTTATAGAAAAAAGAAATCTAATGATCATCGCATTTTATATTTCAATTTCTTTAGTAATTTTGTCAATGAACACAAATATATTTATCTAGTTGTAATCAATGTGTGTGTTCCACTTTGTGTCCAGCCTTTTTCAGTTGATGTTATTTCTGGCACACATCTGTGCATTTCCACTCTAGGTATTTGTTATTCCAGTAGCTTGCTATATCCTGATTATTGGGCCTTTGTATTGTTTGCTAAATGGTGCTACTACATGTCGGTGCAAACATGTTGGTATGGACTTCTTTTTCTTTTAGGTGATCCTTTTTGGTGTATATTCTGAAGGCAAGATTACCAAGTCAAATGGGATGAATAGATTTGGAGCTCTTGTTAACATATTTTTTAACCTATTCTCTGGGAGGACTGATCTGCTTACAGTTGCCCTGACGTTTTAAACCACGTTCCACGTGGGATTGTCCTCCCCTTTGGCAGAGGAACCCCCAGGGAGGAGGGCCCTCTGACTAGTGGCACTGGGGAGGAAGACCATGATGGCCCCTTGAGGTCAAGAAATGCATGGTTTCTGAGTTGGGCAGCCTCTGAGTGGAGGCTGGTATTGAGAATGTCAGCAGAATGGCATCCTGTGCTCTCCACATGGGGTCTCAACCTTTTAATTACAAGGATTCTGGTTTTTCACCATTCTTACCTAAGGCATGTCCAAGTGAGGTACACCTTGGAAGGCTGAGGTTTAGTGCTTTACTTGGTAAGGTTCCAGATATTTCTAACAAGCAAGTATGAGACATGTGTAAGGTTTGCCATCTGATCTGTTGGAACCTGGCCATTAATGGTCAAGCAAGTTCAGGCTCCATTTTTCCCAGAGCTGACTCTGTTATCCTCGATTCTGGCCTCACGCCAGCTTGGACAAGCACTACCTCTAAGAACAGGTCCCAGTTAAGTACTTTTTGCCTCCTGCCCTAGATTGGTATGTAGCTCTGGGCTGAACACCTGCTTCACTCCACCCAAGAGGTGGCTGGACTGCTGTGGTGGGTGAGACATTTCCTGGGTAGTTTCTCATCTGGAAAGGGCTCTGAGGAGCTGTGCAATGATGGATGAAGTTGTCACTTGAGTCCTTTCTCAGAGAGGTGGAGGGTGAAAAAGACCCAGACGTTGGGGATGGAGGCCTGGTTTTGAGTTATAGTTCTGCCACTTTGGAACCAAGTGATCTCGGGCAGGTCACTCATCCTTCCTTGATTTTTTTCATCTGTGAAATGGGTTGTTGAGAGTCTCAAAAGATAGGATGTAGAATAAAAGTGTTTGCAGACTGTAAGGCGCTGTATAAATGTTTCTTGTTAGTTTCCTGCTGGATTACTCCCCTTCAGGTACCTCTTACCTTCCACATGGTCTGACTTTTTTGATAGGATCCTAGTCATTTACTGATACTGGTGCTTATAATCACAACTGAAATTTATTGAATGCGTATCCTACATACTTTGTCCCAGTTCCTTCCCTTAATTTCTCGGAACTTCAGTTTCCTTATCTGTAAAATGGGAATAATACTAGCATCCACCTTGCTACCCATGTGGGGATTAAATCAACTGATTTAGCATGTATCTAACATACTTAGTAAGTGCTCAAACAAGTGTTGGAATCATACACACAGTGTTCTCCCACTTAACTCTCCATATGAAATAAGTACTGTAGTATTATCCCTATTTGAAAGATGAAGCCTTTGGGGTTGAGAGAGGTAAGTGCCTTAGGTGACCCAGCTAATGATTTGCAGGATCAGGATTCAATCTGAAGCCAGCGTTCTGTCTACCATGGACCTCTTAGTGGGATAGGCTGTAGGCAGGTAGCGTAAATTAGTAAATTTGGTACCCAGGAAGATTCAGTTCAAGTCAGCAAACATATGGTGAAGGCAAAGACACAAATCACAGACCTTTATAGTGTTAATTTATAATATTAACCACTAATCCTACTTCTTCCTGGTACAATACCCTTGTCTCCCCCAGGTCCCCCGCTGGTCTCTCCCACTCTTCCATCTGACCTCTACCTGCCTTCCCTGGGAGGGACCTAAGTGCTCGTCCATTGCTCAGCTCTTCTGAGTCATGATTGCCATAGGTCTTTGTAGGTTAATGCCACCGTCCTTCATCATCTATCATGTCAGTGGCCACACGTTACACAGGTGCACATTACTTTGTTGGTGTCACCCATGGTGTATAGGTGCCGGGCATATTATTTGATAGCAGAATAAAACCTACTCCACCCTTATGCTGAAAGTTCCCTGAGGGCAGGGGTCAAATCTCTTACTCTATTGTTTTTGGTTTTGTTTTTTTAAGATTTTATTTATTGATTTGACAGAGAGAGACAGAGCAAGAGAGTGAGCACAAGCAGGGTGAGTGGGAGAGGGAGAAGCAAACTCCCCACTGAGCGGGGAGCCCAATCCAGGCCTCGATCCTAGGACTCTGGAATCATGACCTGAGCCAAAGGCACACTTAACAACTGAGCCACCCAAGCGCCCCTCTTACTCTGTTTGTAATCCCTCCTCTCCCACGAGAGAAAACGACGTTTGCATCTAGCACTCCTCTAAAGAAGGAAGTGGTGTGGCCTCCTTAAGGTGTAGAAGATGCCAATTAGGAGAGCAGGCAGGATTCCAAATGGGTGGGTGAAGCCAGAGGCTCCTAAGAGTGCCAGAGGAAGGCTAAGTATAGTGTCCATTTGAATAACACCTTTTGCTTTTCAAATTAATCTTGTACTTTTTCATGAGCATGACCCCCTATGAAGCTATCCCTGCTCTCAAGGTCCATGCAGAGGGGCCTGACTTATCTCTGGTAATGGTGAAACCAAGCCAGCGGGAACAGCATAACCAGACTTTGTTCTCAATTTGCCCTTCAGACCAAGCCAGTGGAGGAAGCATTGACTGGTCATATGACTATGGCATCAAATACTCATTTGCTTTTGAACTGAGAGACACCGGTCGATATGGCTTCCTCCTGCCGGCCAGTCAGATCTTGCCCACAGCCGAAGAGACCTGGCTTGGCTTGAAGACGATCATGGAGCATGTGCGAGACCATCCCTATTAGGACTCTGGGGAATAAACACCATTAAAAGCTCTTTGGTTTGAAGCAGAGTTGGGTTGTGATTATTCCTTTTTCTAATCCTGCTCTTGGAGGACTATTTCTCAGATTTATGTTGCCCTAAAACATAACAAGCCACTGGGCTGTACCCCTTCATCTTTAAAAACCACGAACAAAACCTGTCCTGAGCAAAAAGGCTCCCAACATCATTTAAAAATTTAAAAAAAAAATTGTGGTAAAATATGCATATCATAAGATTGACCGTTTTCACCATTTTTTAAAATTTATTTTTATTTTTATTTTTTTTAAAGATTTTATTTATTTATTTGTCAGAGAGAGAGCGAGAGAGCGAGAGAGTGAGCACAGGCAGACAGAGTGGCAGGCAGAGGCAGAGGGAGAAGCAGGCTCCCTGCCGAGCAAGGAGCCTGACGTGGGACTCGATCCCAGGACGCTGGGATCATGACCTGAGCTGAAGGCAGCTGCTTAACCAACTGAGCCACCCAGGCGTCCCTGTTTTCACCATTTTTAAGTGTGCAATTCAGTGGCATTAAGTACATTCACAAGGTTGTGCAATGATGACCATCATCCATCTCTGGAAATTTCTCATTATCCCAAACTGAATCTCTGTACCCATTCAGCAATAACTCCCCATTCTCCCTCCCCACAACCCTCAGAAACCTCCATTCTACTTTCGGTCTCTCTGAATTTGCCTATTCCAGGTACCTTATATAGATGGAATCAGATAGTATCTTGTCCTTTTGTGACTGGCTTATTTTACTTAACAGAATGTCCTCAAGTTTCATCCATGTTGTGGCATGTGTCGGTCCCTTCACCTTTTTTTTTCTTTAAAGATTTTATTTATTGGGGCTCAGTGGGTTAAAGCCTCTGCCTTCGGCTCAGGTCATGATCTTAGGGTCCTGGGATTGAGCCCCGCATCGGGCTCTCTGCTCAGTGGGGAGCCTGCTTCTCCCTCTCTCTGCCTATGTGTGATTTCTCCCTGTCAAATAAATAAATGAAATCTTTAAAAAAATTGTGTTTATTTATTTGACACAGAGAGATAGAGAGAGAGAGTACAAGCAAGGTGAGTGGCAGGGAGTGGGAGAAGCAGGCTCCCACAAAGTAGGAAGCCTGATGTGGGGCTCGATTCTAGGAACCTGGGATCATGACCTGAGCCGAAGGCATGGTCTTAACTGACTGAGCCATCCAGGCACCCTGCCCCTTCACCTTAATAGAGTAACATTTTAGAGCTCGCAAGTGACTTTCGAGTTTCTTTTTTCTTTCTTTTTTTTTTTTAATGATTTTATTTATTCATTTGAGAGAGAGCATGAGAGAGAGAATGAGAGAGAGACCTGAGAAAGTCAGAGGGAGAAGCAGACTCCCCATGGAGCTGGGAGTCCGATGCGGGACTTGATCCCGGGACTCCGACATCATGACCTGACCTGAAGACAGTCGCCCAACCAACTGAGCCACCCAGGCGCCGTCGAGTTTCTTTATTCAATAAATACTAATTAAACAACTACATCGTGCCATACATTATCCTAGGTACTTACATATTCTCTGGTCCCATTGTTGCCTTTGGCTTTTTCCCATTTCTAGTATTCTGCGTTATAAAAACTAGTGGGGACCCAAACCAATGACACTCGTTCCTCTTGGTTGCCCCATCAAACCTGGGTCTCAGGTTCTACATAATTTCTTTTTTTTTTTAAAAGATTATTTATTTATTTATTTATTTATTTATTTGACAGAGAGATCACAGTAGACAGAGAGGCAGGCAGAGAGAGAGAGAGAAGGAAGCAGGCTCCCTGGTGAACAGAGAGCCCGATGCGGGACTCGATCCCAGGACCCTGAGATCATGACCTGAGCCGAAGGCAGTGGCTTAACCCACTGAGCCACCCAGGTGCCCCTCTACATAATTTCTTTTTAGACATTGACTTCCATTAGGGATTGAGATTTTCTTCCTGTTTATGGTTTTCTCTGGGAAAAGAAGGTGGGAAGTGAATGTCAGCTTGCCTAGAATTCTGGGTACTTGATTCTTTAGTTCACATTTCTTGCAGATTCAGCTCTCATCTTTTCTTGTTACTAATTTCAAAGCTGAAATCTATCTTGGAGCCCAACCATTGTTATGGACCAGGATGTGCGTAGGAGTTCAGTTTCAGTGCTGGAAGGATGAAAGAGTCCTGATAAAGCCCCCAGCTCTATGACTCCTGACAAAGACTCTCCTTGACTCAAACTTACTTGGACTTCTCTGAGCCCTTTTTTCGACTAGGTAGGCCTTGTCCTTGGGCCCTGTTTAAGTCAGTCTTAGCAAAGAATCCTAAGTCATCCTCCAGTCCTTGATATCAAATTGTATTCCTCATCCTCTACTTTGATGACTAAGTTCTTGGTCTGCCTTTGGCAAGAATCCTGTGAGTCCAGTTAAACAAGAAGCCCCCTCCCCTTGATGTTTTCCCTTAGCAGTATTCCATCTACTGACCCCCCCTCACTCTGCTGTCTTCACTGAACTTGGAATTGAACACAATTACTCTCTCCTGTTGCGTGAACCCTATTGTAATAATCTTGAATAAAGTCTTCCTTACGGTTTTAATAAGTATCAGAAAAATTTTTCTTTAACACCGCTGACAGTGACCTTTGGTTGTATCCACTCCGCCTTGAGCAAGAGCATAAAGAATTATGTAGAACATGGGGACAATGGGATGGGGGAGGCTTTCGTTTTGGGGCTCTAAATTTGAGGATTTAGAGCTCCCAGAACAAATTCGAAGGCCTTAGAATCCCTGAAGAAGTCGTGGAGATTATGAGTGCCTTTCATTTATTCTGATGTGATTTGGTGGAAAGGATACCAGATTCAGAGTCTAGCAAATGTAAGAAAGTCTCATTATTAATAATACCATTAAGACTTACCTTTACTCAGACCCCAAGGAAAACTGATATTTTATCCAGACTAACACTTCTTCCTATCCCACCGACCTCATGTATTTCTACTTTTTTAGTGGGGTTTTAAGAGGTAGATGTCAGATTCCTAACAGAGATCACAAGCCCTCATCATCATGACCTGCTCTGGTGAAGTTCTCTGACAGGTCTTATCAAGTCTTCACTTTATTTATTTATTTATTTTTACTCTAGAGGTAACCTCATTTGCGGTTTAAAATTTGGCCTCTCCTATCAGTATAAATTCTTTCCAGCACTGTTGGGACTTCCCTATTTACTGAAAAAACACTATTTAAATACCAAATGATGAGCAATATGGCGCCCTTGGCACAGACCTTTCCAGCCCGGGGATCAAGTTCCTGGCCTTGTAAATCAAGAGGCCTTTATCACTCCAAAGGAATGGAAGAGGCATTGGTAGAGGCCCGCCTGATGTACCATCACGGTTGCAAGGGTGCTTGGGAATCACATTAGCATTTCTGAGGACATGAGTCTGCCTCAGACTTCTTATAAATACAGCTTGACTCAGCCACTCTATGACTGACAGCCTTGGGACTGACACCCTTGGGACATGAAGTGGATATTGTTCTTTGGGGCCCTTATTGGGCTCAGCGTCTGTGGCCGAGAAAAGTTTTTTGGGTAAGTTCCTTTTGGATTTATTATTATTTGGTTGGTTCAGTGCCATGGGAACCAAATGGATTTGAAAATGATTGGCTGGTTATATCTCCAGTGGAGTTGCCATTGGAAAAGAAGACATGAGCTCCTGTCCCAGTTCTGCCCTGTGTCATCCCGGGCAAGTTCCTTCTTTGTCAGGTTCAGTCATGCCTGTGAAATCGGGACCAGGTGGCCTCCGCAGTCCCTCCCTGCCTCCCTAATCTCCTGCCAGTTCTTTTCCTTCCCAGTTCTTATTTCTAAGGTCAGTTCCAGGCCTCTTTTACCTTTTCACTTCTCTATTACGAAGTACCAAGAACTACCAGCAATTGTTTCTAATTTCTGCCGTGCTTGGGGGAAAACCTGGGTCTTCCGCTTTTTGGTTTCACCTCTCTGTTAGCGGGGAAGGCTTTGTAGACCTGGGGCTTTCTCGTCAGCATCTGGGACGCGGAGATTTGCTAGCTCTAGCCTAGCCACTGTGGTGAGAATTGGCATGAAAGGTTACAGCCGGATTGTGTGTGCGTGCATGTGTGTGCGTGTGTGTGTGCGTGCATACATACACACATGCTCAACGTGGTCCATGCGGAATGCTTTGTGGTCTGCGGAGGAGAGGACATTTGGGCGGTAGGATAGATGAAAGGATGCTGTGGTCCCCTGCTGGAAGATTGAATTCGAATAACTCATTACTGCCTAATGCTTTGCCATTTGCAAAGAGCTTTCATGTGCATTATCTTTTGGGTCCTGCAACTACTCGGCCAGGCTGGGGTATTATTTTCCTCAATTTAAACATGAAAAACACTCAGCCTCAGAAAGGTTAAGGAACCTGCCCAAGCCCACTTAACTGGTAAGCAGGGGAGAATTGTCTATCTCACAGAGATATCTCTATCTGTTAGTCTACTCTTTCATATGCTAGCTGGCTAAAGGGACCTGGGGTTTGTTTATTGAGGTAATTACTTATATGAGATTGAGTAATTTTTATGGTGATGACTTCTTTTCACACCTGGTGTCTACTGTCGAATAGCTCAGAGGGCTTGGGCATAGCAGGTGGCCAGAGAAGCTTTTTCCACCGGCAGCTCAGCAGTCGCCGTGTAATAACTATGCTTGCTGCCATGTGGACTGAAGCATGGAGCTGTCAGGCTCTCGCTGCAGCTATTCACATAGCCGGAAAAATCTTTATTTCTCAGGATACAGACTTTGCTTACAATGTGGTGGACGCCCCAGTTGAGACAGCAGGGCCTGGTGCTGGAGTGCCCACCATGGGAGCGGAGCTTACACAGAAAGGGCTGTGTGCACAAGCTAATTGCAGACAGTGTCGTCCTCACCCCAAAATCTGTTCTCACCCTGTAGAGGGGACCCAGCAAAGGTGGTGGGATCCTTCCAGGGGCTCAGAGACATGGCCCTCACACCCAGCTCAGTGACCATTTTCTAGCAAGGGGAAGCTGGCCTCTGTGAGAATTCAAGTGGTGGGAAGCCAGAGCATTGGTTGGCCAGGAGCAGGGACAGTACTGATGGCGATGAAGATGATGGGTTTTCTCCCCTACCCTCAGCAACCCCCTCCCCAGCTTTTGTTCCTTCCATTTAACGCCCCACTGCCCTCAGTGTCTCATTCTGCTGGTATCTTCTGTCCTGCCCTTTGGTCATCTTAAAGATGGGATGGTGGCCAGGATGCCTAGAGGTGCAAGGCAGACAGCGAACAGGAATGTAGTTGCCGAACCAGTTGGAGCATTGGCAGTAGCTGGCAGGCAGCTACGAGTTCTGTGAAATCAACTTTTGTGGTGGCGGGGGGTATGGGTGAGAGAGGCACAAAGGACAGGCGCTTGGCTTGCGTGCATGGAGCCGACAGAGGCATAGAAGCTCAGCACCAATAGGGCTGTTGACTGTCAGAATGTGGGATGAGTGAGTGGGACGGTGAGCGAGAGGAAGGCACCCGTCACTGTGCTGGTAGCAGCTGGACGGCGGCAGGTGTGGGAGAGGCTGGAATGAACACATCACTAAGAGCACCTGTGTGGAGTCACAGGGGTCAACATGGCAACTTGCAAATTCCAACATATCCCTTCTCCCAGACCCATCTTCCATTTTCAGGGCGTTTGAGATCTTTGAATGGGTTTCCAGACCACAGAGACAGGTGTTGTGTTCAGCTATCGGCACTCTCAGGGCTGGGAAAGAGCATTTTTCGAATAGAGACAAGGACGGTTAGAAAATGGCTGCCCTTCACTGGGTACCTCCTTACGTTCTTTCTGCTTCTAGGTTTGGATGGACTTGGGCTCATGAGAACGGTGTTAGAGCCACCCCATCCTCCCCGCTTTTTTAGCACCATCTGAAGACTCTCCTTCCAGGTTAGGGAGAACCTCATGGGTGTTGACAGTTGCTTCTAGAGCCTGGGCGTGAGATTGCCAGGCAGATAAGGAAAAGGGCTGTGCATCCGGGCAGAGGGAACAGCATGTGCAAAGGCATGGAAGGGCAAAGGACATGGTGAGTTCGGGATTTCAATGAGGCTGGAGCTGAGGGGATGCAGGAGGGGGAGGCAGAGGAGAGACAGTCGGGGAAGGGCTCCACTCTGCACCCAGCCTTCCACTCGGCCTCTGCACTTGGGTGGCATCTTTGTCCTCTGTAGCTTGGCTGATAGGGCCTGATGGAGCGTGCTGTGGATTTTTTCACACTCGGGGCCAGTTAGATCCACTGTGTTCCATTTGTCGTGGACTGTGCCCAGGAGTGTGGAAGCTCTGTTGTGAGGTCACCAATCCGGGAAAAGTAAAATGCGTGCTCTGGGTGCTTGTGTAATGTGATCTTCGTGCTCTGGAGAGCCCCCTTTTTTTACGTTCCTCTCTTTTTTTTCTTGCTCCTTCTCCCTCCCCTCCTTCCTTGTCATTGTTCTAGTTAATGCTGTATTTTACGAGATGCCTCGTTTTGCCAATAGAGATGTCAGTGCACAGGTGCTTTCTAGAACACTCATTTTAAAGACTCCTTTTTTTCTGGAGTGTTGGGGGTGGGTTGTGACAGAGCATAAGTTCTGCAGATGGGCCCTGGTACTTAGCCAGGAGTAAGGATTTCCCTTCTGTTTTAAACCTGTTCCTTTTTTTGGGAGGCTGTTTGCCTGTGTCGGGGAAATGGTGGTTTCACTCCCCACCTTTGCAGGGCTGCAGTTCAACCCCTAGCAGGCCTGTTGGGTTCTAACTGAGACCTGCCTGGCCAGTGGCTTCTCCTCCGTGGCCTCAGTAGCTCCCGGGGCTTGTGCTTGGCAGCCCACTTCCAAGGCCTGGGTGGGCTGGGGAGAAAGCTGGCATTTCCTCCAGACCCACCACCTGCAGGGGAAGCTACTCTGCAGCAGACCTGGCCTCTCTGGGGCTGAACTAGACCCCCTGGAGAGTCTCCAGAACCTCCCGGAACAAACTGAGACCCTGAGAGTCCCATCTGGATCGAGCCGGTTTTCTGATGAGAAGATGCGGTGTGGCCACGTGAGGCAGCACATTTAGCTCCCTGTGACAGAACCATTCTCCCTGTCAACAGGTTCTTCAGCCCACAGCCCTCTCCAGCAGCTCTTCCCGCATTCATTCGGCTAAAGGGATGACGCATGTGACAGCATCGAGTGCGGATTCATTCGGGTGGTCACCTAGCAACGGCCTAATGGCTCCCCCTGGCTCTCTGAGCTGGCTGAGAGCACAAAGGCAGCTTTTCATGCTCGGCCTTCTCCCACCCACACACAGGGCTTCGGGGGCCTCGGCCCCTGCCGCTGCTGCGGAAGCGAAATGGTGTAGATGAAGCAAGTTCAGGACAAACAACAAAGGGGGCTCGGGACTGGCCGGCTCCCTTCTGGGCCTTCTCAGGGTCCCCCTGGGGAGGACTGAATCCCAAGTCAGCCCCAGCACCCAGCCCGTACTGTACTTCACATTTGTATAGAGTTCTGGAGCTGGACGGGATTGGGAGACCACCCAGCAAATAGCTAACCCTCCAAGGATGGAAGGTCTGGTCTCTTTTCCAGCTCTTTCCAGCGTGGACCTTCAGCCGGAGTCTCAGTCCTGGCCCCTGACAGTGAAGAAGTGCTTCTTTATGTCTTGAGTTAGCTTTGCGTGTAACTCAGGAACATTCCTTTCTGCAAAATATATATGTTTTTCATTATAAAGTAATATGACCACATTACAGAAAACAGATACAAGGGGAAAAAAAGTCAGTCATCCATAATCCCACGACCCGGACATAAGCACTGTCAGCATTTGCTATTATTTCCGTTGTCTGTTTTTCTTCCAATGCATCTGCTTTTTCCATACTTTTAATCATGGCATACATACAATTTTGTGTCCTGCTCTTTCACTTAATATTTCCCTTCAAGTTATACTATAAGCACTTTTTCATATTTGCCACGTAGTCTTATTTTTAATGGCTATACATTATAACCAAAGACTAGACCATTTCCTCTCATTCGGCCCAGTTATGTCTGGGACATAGGCCTGGGGTTTATTTGCCAGTTGAAAGCTCACCATTATCTTTTTTTTTTTTTTTTTTTTTCCCTCCAGGGACCAAGTTTTTAGGATTAACGTCAGAAATGGAGACGAGATCAGCAAACTAAGTCAGCTAGTGAATTCAGACAGCCTTAAGGTACGCGGCTCTTCTGAGCCCTCTTGAGTATCTCTGACTTCAGTGACAGCGGACTCTTACAGCACCGGCATTGTCACTCCTGGGCAGTTTTTGTGTATAGTCCTGTATTAGTCAACCGGCCTCACACGTTTGTGAGGGCTGACGGGGAGAAGTGCCGCAGATCATGCCACTGCTGTCCTGGGAGCTGGGCGCCCTCAATGGTGGGCTCCCTCTTTCTGTCTGTCATTGACTTACTACTTCTTGGACTTCGCCAGGTCTTACCTTCTGGGTAGGCCTGACCAGACACAGCTGTGAAATGGGCAGAGTTTTCCCTTGGTCAGGACCCAGCTCCTCAGGGATCATCCTGGCTTTTGGCAGTTGTTTGAGAAGAATGAGCTCATTGTGCCTTTTACCTGAACTGTCCTTTAACCTGGTTTTATTTTCCGTTTTCTTCAGCTCAACTTCTGGAAATCTCCCTCCACCTTCAGTCGTCCTGTGGATGTCTTGGTCCCATCTGTCAGTCTGCAGCCAGTCAAATCCTTCTTGAAGTCCCAGGGCTTAGAGTACTCAGTGACAATTAAAGACCTACAGGTGGGTAGGCATGGTCTCTAACTGGTCTTGTGTAGTACAAAGCACCCAGAGTGGATCTGAGACACGTGCAAGTCTTGGTCTTATCCTTCTCCATTTTATAAATGAACTCATTGAGGTCCACTGAAGTAAAGTGCAGTGACTTCTTAGTGGGAACATGTTGTTGTAGGAAGGGCATACACAGGTTAGGGAACTGGACAGATCTGGATCCGAATCCTGAGTTTGCTATCAGCTGTGTGGCTCTGGACAAACTATTAACATCTTGAGCCTCTATTTCTTCATCAGTAAAATGGTAGTAGCAGCGATGCCAACTTCGTACAACTGATAGAGAAAATTAAACATGTTAAGTGTATGTGAAATGCCCAATGGTACTTGGTCTGTCAAAGATGCCCCACAAATACAAACCCTCTCTCCCTTGTTGTATTTGAAGTTAAGAGGGAAGAAAAGTGTGTGTGTGTGTGGGGGGGGGGTATGTTGGAGAGTCGTCATGAAAAGCATCTTTTGAGAATGAGGGAATGTCACCTGTAGTTCTCAGCAGCGGGAACATCACCACCCAAGCCAGACACCAGCTCACGACCTGTATCGGAACAGCAGGACAGTGTCTGGCTCATGTTCTCCCCTTCACCGAGGTGGGTTATGGACTAATTGGTGATTTGGCCCAGGAGTTTCCTGATGGCGTGAGCAGCTGTGAGCTTATTAATCATCCTCACATGTCACAGACATCTGCCGGGAGCCTTCAAAGTATGAGTGGTTATAAGAATTTCTTTGTTTCTGAATGGTTTCCCAAGCTGTGTATTTCAGAGGCACTGGATACCAGATGCGGGCCAATGTCTAGAGAATTCATAGTACAGAATAACCAAATAGCACATATGCTGCTTTTGGGGAGTAAGTGGGTTTTGAATGGGGTGATGTACTTTGGATGCCAAGAAATAAGCTTTTGTAGATATGTAGAAGAAATCTGATCCCCTTTTATACCTTGACGTTTGTGTGCCGAGGGTGCTGCCATCTTGGCCAGCTCATGCCAAAACGTGGCAGAAACAACTTGAACCTCCGTCTCCAGTGGGTCACTTCACAGCATTGCCGTGTCTATTTTAGGCCCTTTTAGATAACGAAGATGAAGAAATGCAACACAATGAAGGGCAAGAGCGGAGCAGTAATAACTTCAACTATGGGGCCTACCATTCCCTGGAAGCTGTAAGTGTCTCAGAGCAGGTTAAGATCAAGGTCATTGGCATCTTGGGTTTTGTAACCCCTTTCCTTACTTGGAGGAAGCCCTGGTCCATAGCGCAGTACCCCTTCACTAAGGGGCTAAAATGTGAACACTTCCTCTTTTTTTTTTTTGGTAATTCTTGGGTTGTTTATCTCCCACCAGCACCTAAGAGCATAGTGAAACACAACTGAACATTTTCTCCCACATGCATCCTTCCTTTCTGAGGCAACCCCTGAAAGAAAACCATGAAATAATTACAATCATTTCCATCCTTGTAATTCAACCTTCTTATACGCCACCATAATCCCTGTATTTTACTCACCCAGATTAAAATGTTACTTATTCCAGGCAAGTAGACAAGTGGTTATTTCCAAGGTTAACCAAATATTTCCACTCATTTATCATGATTACTTATGATGCATATTTGTACTATTAATGTGTTTGGTGCTGTGTTTAGTTAAAAACCACTTTATATAGATGACTGACTTTCAAGGTAAGCCAACAATTCCAATAAAAAATTTGGAGCAGAACCTCTTAATACGATATTAGAACTCGAGGAATCAAGAGGGGCTATAGAATGGGACTGCATCACATAGCCTACAGTTTCCTTATGACCCTCAATGTCTTCTACATTAGTCTAGAGACTCTACTAGCTCAGAACAACATCTCAAAACGAAATTGTTATTCTTCTTCCCATACCTGTGTACACATTGTTCTTTATATCCAAAGATGGGGTTCCTGGCATGCTTTTCGTGAGACATAGACTTTGAGTTGTTTTTCTTCTAGATGAGGGATTATTTCCAAGGTTGACCAACTGTTTTCACTTCTTTCCCATGATTGTCAGTAGCTTTGTTTATTGTATACACTTCCAACTGCACTGCCCCTTGATCCCTTTTGTGACCAATGACATACATCTGCAAAGCAGCTGGATAAAGTTTGGAGTTCAGTCCAGGGCCATGGACAAAAGCAGAGCTCAGGGCTCACACAGGGATCAGACCCATGATGTGAGCCTCGTTAGCGTGGCACACTCCCTAGCTGAGCTGAGTGGTTGCAAATGTCACCCAAGACCCCGGGAATGCCATCCCCTCACCTGCCCGCTATGGGAGGTGCACTTTCTCATGGGCTTGGTTTTGCTCTCCGGCTTTAGGGGTCATTGCCGTCTGATTGCAGCTTCCCCCACATCCCCTGTCCCCCGTGAGGCCTTCTGCTGTGCCTCGGTGTACGGTCTCCCTCTTGGCTTGATCACATGCAGTTCTCTCTAAAAACAGCTTTGAAGAGCTCTCGTCCTGTAACTGCTTAGGTCTGCTTGGGTCTCTGGTGGGAGTCTCATGTCTGTCTCAGCCAGGGTTTCCAGTTTCCATTTTCATGTGTGTTTGTTGCTGTTGCGTTGTTTCTGTTGTTTGCCGGCTGAGTTTCCTCCTCATGCTGGCAGTGTGAATTTGGACCCTTCCCTCCCGATATAGCTTGGTGTTTTAACTTCTCCTGGGGGACTCTCTTGCCTCTCACGGTTCAGGGTGGGCATCCAGCTTTTGCTTCACTCTCTAGGGTCCGTAGGTAGTTTCCAAGCCCTTTTCATGGATGGAGTGGCCGGTTCTCAGCTCTCAAGTTCCAGCCCCTTGGCCCACCCCGGTTCCTGTGCCCTCAATCACTACTCCTGACTTGCTGTAAACCCTCAGTGCCTACAGCAGATATCTGGTCCCGAGGCTCCATTTTCTGCTCTCCACTCAGCTGGTTAGGTCTCTTTTCATTGCTCACCCCTGGGATGTCTCCTTTCTTGATTTTTAAGCTTGGCTGGGAATTATTTTCATTGTAGTTTCTCTGGCTTGAGTATGTATTTGGGGGGCGGTTTCTTGCTTCTGCTCGGTCTGCCATACTGACTGCTGCTCTGGCAGATCACTGAAGCTGGAATTTTAGTCAATAGCGATCGTGTATTTTTCTCCTCTGTAAGGCTCCCTCTTCTACTTTTAAGGTCTAAACATATATTTCTTTATTTCCTTCTTTTGTCCTCAGAAGTTTTGGGCAACTAAGATGGATGAACCCTATTTAAATCAAGTTTTTTTAGAAATTGAAACCAAATGGAAGCATTTGCTGCCGTGATTTACAGCTCTTCACTCGTTCTCTTAAGGCCGTTAGAGGAATCTCCAAAGTGGGGGGCTCGGACTACAGGGTATAAGCAAGACGCTTCACTGGGGTGGAGAAAGAAACTATTACAACTTCTATTTACGTTCTACATACATTTATATTTGTTAATGCTACCATTTTGTTTCTTTTTTTATAATGTACTTAATATATTTGGTACATTATTCTGGTGGTATACATAATGTATTGTATATATGTAATATACATAACATATGTTTATTATAAAAGAAAAAATATATATATTTATTTATAGTGTATGCTAATTAAAAAAACTGGTAGAGAAAGTGATCGAAAGGTTTGGAGAGGACCATTTTCAAGAACTTGGCCAAATGGGGCAACTGCTGATTCTCCAGTCTGGTGTGGCATGAAGGAGTCTGTGCACAAGTCTCTCTAGTTTAGTGGCCTATAATTTTATGGACAGATAAAATGTGTTATTCTCTAGAATGTTGTAGAAAAGGGCTCTTAAGGCAGTTCTTCAAGAATAAGAATTCCATGGCGATAATATTGTCAACCCTGAGGTCACAGGGCTGGATCTAATCATTGATCAAATCAATGAAGAAGTCATTGGGGTAAGTAAGATGAAGTTCACAGATACCTCCCAGAGCTGAAAACAAAATTTTCAAATGCCCCTGAGTCCACCTTTCCATGCTTCAGATTTACCGTGAGATGGACAGCATTGCCGGAGATTTTCCTGAGTTGGCGACCAGGGTGAAGATTGGGCATTCGTTTGAAAACCGGCCCATGTATGTACTGAAGGTGAGGCCCGAGGTTCTTCTAGAGGCCTGGCTGGACTCAGGCTCCTGGTCCCCTGTGTCCAGGACCCAGCCCTCAGACCTCTGAAGGAGGAGGGAGGTTTTTAGGCTCTTCTTGACTTCAGAGGCATGGGGAGACATCTACTGGGGCTCAATTTTGGTGTGACTCAGAGTTCCCTGTTTTTGCCTAACGTGGAAGGAGTTAGAACTTAGAAGGAGACCATCCCGTAGCAAGTTTTGACTGAAAGACAGGATCAGCTGGGAGGGAGGGTTATGGTTGGGAGAGGACGGAGTGGGTGAGGGGTATGGGGATGGGGGTGGAGTGGGTCTGTTAGCATTCCAGAAAGCGCTCAGATGGGCCACAATCTTTTGCCTTCATTCTTACCTCTAAAAAGCAAGTCAAATTGGGATCGTTCTACAATTCTATTCTACTTTTAGGGGTACTTATTGGAAAAGCAATCTAGGAAGCTAATTTTAGGGTTGATGTAATTTTAAGCCCAGCCTATGATCCTTGGCTGCACAAAGCCTAACTTCCAGATATTTCTAACAGATTCAGGTCTATATTGGCAAAAGAGGTAGAGAATTTATGGCAGGGACATAAATTACATAAATAACCCAGCCAAATGAATAAAAAGGAATTTGGAGATATGAAGCATGGAACAAGTGAGGGTGCTAAGAATTTGTCAGATCCTTAGTGTCATATAAGCCCCAAAGAACCCAGGCTCTTGGCTTGGATTACCAGCCAGAGGAGATTTGCCACCGAGCCGGTCGCTCTAAAATAATCCACATAAATTTAGATGATTTGCCAACCTGATGGAGACTCTGGCTTCATTAGCACCACGCTTTGACCCAAGGTGGCTGGACCCCACACTAAAAGGCAGGAGCCAGAACTCATTTAATGCCATTTGCAAAGAGCTATAGTGAACCTCTGTCCTCCTCCTTGTAAAATCAAATTCATTTATTGCATCAGCCGGAACAGGCCGGTTCATGCACTCTCGGGCCTCTCTCTGTTGGGGTACCATTTGAGGTCTTTTAAGAGACATAATATTATCTCTAATCACACTGGCATTATCATTCACAATAGCAATTGTTTCCCCTTGCCATTTGCTTCCAACCCATTTGCTCAAGGGGCCCGGAGCCGCAGCCGGGCCTCGCCAGCCAACCAATTAAGCTCCCTGGTCACGGATAAACCTGATAAATAGATGGTACCCTCAGGAACAGTTGGTCTCTGAATTATCTTAAATTGATTAAATGAATAGGGGTGAGCTGGGGAGAGGAGAGGTGAGTGGAGACACGGGCAGGAGGGTCATTTTCGGGCCTCTTTGTCCTTCCACAGTTCAGCACCGCAGAAGGCAGGCGGCGGCAGCCAGCCGTTTGGCTGAACGCAGGCATCCATTCCCGGGAGTGGATCTCACAGGCCACGGCGATCTGGACTGCGAGGAAGGTCATGTCGCCCGGTATTAGCTGACAATTCTGGGGGGCCAGGGTGCCCCTGCAGGGTCCCAGGAGGCTGGGTCCAGGGGATGAGGTGGGAAGGTACTCAGCACAGAAACAGTTGGAGGGAGGGCTTTTTGGGTTGGAGAAGCAAAAGGTCAGGGTCCTTTGGTCAAGCCACTGTGGCTAAATGACAAAGTCCATTCATGGCAGCGAGCAAGCTAATGAGCTGTAGAAATAGACCCGAAACACTGAGCCCATAGTCAGCCCCACAGAAAGGGAGCAGAGCCTTCTCCACAGCAAAACTCAGACCAACTTTGCTCTCAGCCCACCCTAGCCCTCTAGACCCTCAGGGATCTCAGGCTGTCTCCATGTGCCCCCACCCACCCCAGAGTCTGCTTTAAGGCAGCACTAGCCAGAGGAGGGGTGTTGCATGTGGAGGATGTACTTTCCCTACCCATTAGCATGGGGGCCCAGGTTCCCCAAAACTATGATGATGTGTGGCTCTTCCCTCCCTTGTTCTCACCCCCTAGAAGGAAGGAATCAACCAGGCAGCCCCAGACTCTGCAGTTGATGTCATCAGGAAGCCATGTTCCCCCAGGGTTTGAAGTGCTCCAAGAGCTTTGCAGAGAGCTGTGTCTATGAGGGGGACAGAGAGGCTGCAGGGGGCACCTGGGGAAGATACACGGGCTTTGACCGGGCACCCCAGCTGGTCACCCAAGAAGCTGACAAGCTTCTTGTCTCTGCTTAGATTGCATCTGATTACGGGAAGGACCCAGCCATCACCACCATCTTGGAGAAAATGGATATTTTCTTGTTGCCTGTGGCCAATCCTGATGGATATGTGTACACACAAACTCAAGTGAGTAACACCGAGTGAGCTGGGCTTGAAGGTGAGAAGAGTCTGTTGAATTCCTTGCTGTGCCACCCGAACAGTTGTAGGAATGGGGAGAGAACTCCCACACACATGCACGTTACAAGCTTCCTCTGGCTCCCATTTCTCACTCATCCCCTGAGCTGAGAGTCACCAGGGAATATTTTTTCTTCAAGAGAATAGTCTAATGAACCCCCTCTCATGGATCTTGAACAATTATAAACACTTAACCAATCTTCTTTTCATTTCTTTCCCTCCCACACATTTTTTTCCCCTTTTGTTTAAAAGCACATCCCTGACATCAGGTTATTGGACCCCAAATTTCTTTAATATGCGTCTCTGGTTGATGGTAATTAAAACAAAACAAGAAAAAAACCCAAACAATATACCACTGTCACTTAAAAAAATTAATGGAATTTCTTTAATATCATCTAATTCCCCCAATTATCTTTTAAATGTCTTTTGAGTCAGTTTGTTGAAATCAGTCCCAAAATAAGGTTTTGCACCTGTATTTGGTTGTTGCCGCTCTGTAGGCATTTTAAATCTACAGCGGTTACCCACCCCCACACACATCTCTTTTAAAAATGTCATTCATTTGTTGGAGAAACCAAGTAAAATGTCCTGTAGAATGTCTCATATTCTGAATTTGGCTGATGGCTTCTTTGTTGTGTGTCATTCGTTCCTGTAACCCCCGTATTTGCTCTTCACTTGTAGTCAGAGCTTGAAGTTCGATTGGGTTCAGTTGAGTTTTTCAGGCAAGAATAAAACAGTTGCCGTGCACTTCCTGTCAGACCAGTGGTAGTTCTGGCAGATGATGTCTGTCTGTCCTCCTTCTGCCAAAGCCAAAAATCAATTTGGAGGGTTCAGGTGACATCAGACTGGTTCTTGCGTTACAAAGTTCTCATCAGGGCATTTTGGGGGAGTCCTTCTCTCTGAGCCCAAAGGGCTGAGCCTCCTTTCTCTGGGAGATGAGAGGAGACTGCTCAGTCCATGAGGACCCGGGCCCCAGTGATCCTCGAGGCAGAGCTAAGAACTTTGCTCCATCATAGATACCCCCCCCCCCCCCCCCCCCCCCGCCAACAGAGAACACCTTCGCTTCTCCTGTGCCCTGACCCACCTCTGAATGCTTATTCCCTCCTTGGTGGTCTTTCCAGAACCGACTATGGAGGAAGACACGGTCCATCAACTCTGGAAGCCCTTGCGTTGGTGCTGATCCAAACAGAAATTGGAATGCTAGTTTTGCAGGTAGGCTGGGGATAGGGGGTGGTGACTTTCCCTCCCGGCTGCCCCTGGGGAGCCTGGTCCACGGGGCACTGAGTGGGCAGGGAGGGAGCCAGTTTCCAGGCTGGCTCCATTCCTGCTTCACTGAGAGACGTGGGCCAATTCCTCACACTCTGTCTCGGGTTTTTGTTTTTTGCTTCCTGTTTTTTTTGTTTTTGTTTTTAACATTTTTGGGGGGGTAGTTTTGAAAGGGAATGACTCAGCAATTCTTATTCTCCTGAAAGTACACTAATATGTTAAAAATGGTCCTAGTCTTAGATGTTCAGATCCACGCTCTGTGCCTTGGGCATCCCTGCTTTTCCCGGGTGAGCGACTGGATGTGTGGAAGGGCTCCTGGTGGTAACTGGGAAGAGAGCAGTTAGCACAGTCACCCTGCCAGACCAGATTGTGGGACGTGGTGAGGCTTCAGTCCCAGCAGTTGACCCTTAGATGTGTCAGTGTGACATGCAGCCCTTTGGTGTCACAGAAAAGGCACGAGGATTAGGAGACCTGGGTTCTGAGTTCCATCTGTTTAAAAACCATCCCTACAGTCATGCCCACTGGCTGCCAGGTAAAGTGTTCCTCTGTGTTCCCTTATTTATTTGGCTGACCCAGTGAGCGAGTTTTATTATCTGAAGCGAAACAGTTGGACTCGGAGACAGTCTCAGGAGCAGGTGGCCAAGAGTTAGGGTCGGAGCTCACCTTGCAGCTCCAGAAGCCCGTAGTGCTCTCTCGCGCTCTTCCACAGCTGGGCTGATGTCCTGTTTCAGCCTACTTCTTGCACCTGCACACTCGCCCGCCCTACACCCTGTGGGGGGAGAATCATGGGTCTGTGGGAAAGGAGCTGAGAGAAATGGGGGAACTGAGGGCGTGGAAGTTAAGTCAGCTCTTCCCACAAGCGGGGTGGTTTTACGCACATGCCACGTACCTCAGGGAGCTATGTTATGAACCAGTACAGAAGGCAGTATCTAAATACCAGCCAACTGGGAGGCTTTAGCCACAACAATAGATTATTTTTGGCAGCACTTGGCCATTAAGGTCTGAACCAAGAGAATGAGTTGACACCAGAATAAATGGAATCATTTTCATTATTAATTGGTATTCATATTAATTATCTGGAATACTTATTAATTACAACTCATTGTCGAGTATGATATTAATTATTTATGACAGCTGTTAGTGGTGTAATACAAGGTTGACTCTATCCATTTAAAGGAATCCTTCCAGTTTTCCCTCCACAGCTGTGGCAGACCGGTGCCCTCCCCTTTCTGTGCCTCCCTCCCACCCTCCATGTACACATATTGCAGACTAGGCTCCTGGGGTGGGTGGGGAGCTCCTTCCATCGACCTGTCCATGGCCAGGCCCTCCTGCTCTTCCTCTGGGTTCAGTGTCCTGCATTTCTGTTTTCTTGCCGATGGGTTCATGTTTCTGCTTGGACCACTCCCCACAGGAGAGGGGGCCAGTGACAACCCTTGCTCTGAGATATACCATGGACCCCATGCCAACTCAGAAGTGGAGGTGAAGTCGGTGGTAGATTTCATCCAAGAACATGGGAATTTCAAATGCTTCATCGACTTGCACAGCTACTCACAGCTGCTGATGTATCCATACGGGTACACGGTCAAGAAGGCCCCGGATGCTGATGAGCTGGTGAGTGACGGACTGCCTTCCACCTAGCCCTGGGCCTGCTTGACCCTGGGGTGCAGCCACAGTGGTCCTTCCACAACTTATAGAGACAGTCCAGGAGCTTGGACTTATTCATTTAGGGCCTGGTCTTCTCTCCCTCTGCCCTTTGGAATGTGCCATCAGACCTCCTTGGGACAAGAAGACAGTTCTCCTTATTTCTGTGTTTGCTGTGATTTTCAAGAACCATGCCTGACCCCTGCCTTTCCTTCTCAGTTGTTTTTCTGACCAAAATGTGCGACAGACCCATTGCTTGCCCAAAACTGTGGGTGGCCTTGTGGTGAGTGAAGGAGAGGTGCTCCTCATTCCAGTCAAGGTAGAGTTGAAGTAGGGTGCCAGCTACAGTCTAGGGGTGCTCCGTGTCACATGTAATGACTCTTCCTAGGATGTGAACAGACTGGAGTAGGGCTGGCATCTGTAGGGTGAAGGCAGGCTTCTCCGTCTGTTCTGGTAGACTCCAGAGTGCCCCACTTCCCAGGGCCACAGCTAGTCTCTAAACCTCCCAGTAGATGCAGGGCTCATGCTAAGTGTGGGCCACATTCTGGTCTCAAACAGGTGTTGGCACATGCATATAAGACAGCCCTGTATCCACCTCTACTCTGGGAACACCCAGCTCTTAGAAGGTTTTCTCTGGAACGTACTTGGCCTTCCTGCATGTTCATGAACATGACACTCCCATCCCTCAAGAGAGGTGAAGCTGGTGGCGTATTCACTAGGTTGGGTTGGTGAGCAGCCCTCCACATCTCTGTGTATCAGGCTTTTGCTCTGGTTGGATGGAAAAGGAGGAGACCGAAAGGGAAACTTGAGGGAAGGGCCGAGAACCTTCCACACCATCGCAATGCAGAGCAGCTGAGGGATGTCAGGTTGTGGGATCCATTCTTTCTCACTCTGTTGGTTCCCCCTCCTAGGACGAGGTGGCAAGGCGTGCGGCCAAAGCTCTGGCTTCCCTATCGGGCACAACGTACCAAGTGGGTCCTACCTGCACCACTGTCTGTAAGTACTCGCTCTATTAGTTATTTAGAAAATGCTTGGAGAGGAAACTTGAAGTGGGAGAAGAGCTGCAAATTAGGCTTACTGCGTTGCAGTCTGATGGTTTTGGCTGTTAGTGATAGATCGAATTTGTGTCAGGCCTGTAGGGTGATAGCTGCTGTAGGAAGTCGTCTCCATCAGTACCGTCACTATGGTCATGCTACGTGTCACCTGCCCGTGGTGAGTTTAGTCCTGTTAGTATGCTGGAGTCTATTCCATGAAAGATCCTGACATCGTTTATCAAAAGTTCCTCCAGCCCATCATTCCATTTTCAAAGGAGGCCCACCTTCGGAGATGCAGACCGAGGTGGTGGTAGTGGGCATGGAGGAGACTCCGTCCTCTTCCCATCAGAGATGAGCACGAGTTGGAGCACAGCATGCTGGGAGCGGGGGTCCTCTCGGCAATGGTTAGCATCAAGCCAAAAGAAATACCCCAAACAAACCCTACCAAGACTCCAAACCTGAAGAGGGTCTTCGGGCTTATTACCTACAGCTTTAACCTCATTTTAAGGAAATAGCTTTGTTTTGGTTTCTCACTGAAGTGTTTCATGTGAGCATTTCACTCTCTTCCTACTGAGATCCTTCCAGTTCCCTCATTCTATGAGCCTGAGCTTTAAACTTAAAGATCAAATCGAAGAATACTATCGTTCTCCAGGAGTCTAGCTATCAAGGGGAAATAAAACATGAGCACGAGGAGCATGGTTCTGACACCTTTGAAGCCAGTGTCCGTCTTTTCCCCTCTAGTGTTTCCTCTGTAAGTAATTTTCCAATAGTGGGTCCCCCCTCAGACCTCCTGCAGACTTGCCGATATTTCTGTCCTATTCCACACCGTAACTCTCCATCCAAGTGCTCCACCTCAGCTAGCTGTTCACTTCAGCCTTCCTGTTCTGGGAAGTTTCTCCATCCCCCCTCCTGGGTCCTCCTCTGTACTCTGACCTCAGCACTCTTGTGTGTGTTTCATATGCTGCCTTGCTGCATAAAGCAATTAGCCTGATGTGGGTGTTCGTGTGGCTAGTTGCGGGAACCATCCATTAATTATTCATGGTTGATTATTATTAGTGTTGTTAAATGGGAACTCCTTAGAGAAGAAACACCTCAGGAGAGTTTCTCCATCCTCTGCTCCATTAGTGAGAACTGAGTTTAGGACTGTAGAGGGGTGAAGAGACTTGGTGGGAGTCCTTTGATGAGGCCCTCTCGAAAGAGCTTTGTGGGTCACCACAGTCCTGGCTTTTGGGTCAAACACCAGTTTAAAGGATGGCCTTGTCAACCCACATGAAACACATTCTTCCCAGCCTAAGCTCTGCCAAAACCAAGAGATACTCACAGGATTCCTCCAGAACCAGAGGCGGAAGGAGCTCCCTGAGTGTTGTCCAGGAGACATAATATTTCCTAAGTCTTTCAAGAGCCCATCTTCTGTATTGTTTAAAAGCTTTGCCTACTCTCCTTGCTTCCCAAAAAAGTAATCAATCCTTGTATAATAACAACACTCTGATCCCATGGGTTATTACATGTGCTACACGCATGGTCGATGTCTGTCCCTTCAAGTGCCAGACCTTTTCTTAGATTAACCATTTTAGCTGAAAATGATCTCAAATTTCACACTTTCTTGCCATTTTAAACAGAGCATGTACAAGGGATTTAAGCTCCTTTCTTCATGACGTAGTGGCCTTCTGAACATTAATAATAATGTCCCGGAGGCCTTCCGTGCCACGTTGCACTTTTAGTCCCTGTGCTGAGCAGCCCCAAGCCCATTTTGCTGCATTAATTTGTGCATCTGCTTTTTTAGAGTTTTCTAGTTCCTTCCCCTGGTCAGACTGTACTGCTTTCAGACTGCCTGCCTCTAGCAGCCTTCTCCCCTTCTCTTCACTACTAAGGGCTGGGACACAAGTTCTTTAGGCTCATTGGACTTGTGGATAGATCCCGAGTAAGAAGGATGTTCATGACAACATTGTTTATACTCACAGAAGCCTACTGAGTACCTCAATGTCCGTCAGTACAGTACCGAATAAAAACACATTTGGTGCAGGCACACAATGAAACAGTGTGTCCCCCGCTTAAATGAATGAGGTGCGTCTATAGATGCGAATAGGGAAAAATCTTTAAATGTCAATTGGGAAATATAGTGTGATTTTTATTTATTTTAATTTTTAAATTTATCTTATTATTTTCAAAGATTTTATTTATTTATTTAACAGTGAGAGAGAGAAAGAGAGAGAGAGAGCACAAGTAGGCAGAGGTATATGAGATCAGACAAGAATTTCAGAGACTACAGGAGAGCCTGTTTCATAACCTCATAGGGCATGGCATCACAGCATCTCTAGAAAAGTCACAAGTGGAGGGGTTCCTGGGGGGCTCAGTCATTAAGCGTCTGCCTTCAGCTCAGGTCATGATCCTGGGATAGAGCCCTGCCTTGGGCTCCCTGCTCCACGGGGAGTCTGCTTCTTCCTCTCCCCCTTGCTTATGTTCCATCTCTCTCGGTATCTCTCTGTCAAATAAATAAATAAAGTCTTTTTAAAAAAAATCACAAGTGATACCATGAGAAATAACCCTCAAGAATAATGGAAAACAAAAGGACCCATCTTTTCATTTAACAGACATGTACCATAAATATTAAATGGACTGGGAGGAGGCTGAGGAAAGCATGGGCTTTTTTTCAGCAGACGGCTTTGGGTTTCAATTCCAGTCCTGCCATTTTCCGTCTATAGTTCCTTAGATAAATTACTCTTTCTGAGCCTGGATTTCCTTCTCTGAAAAACAGGGGTGGTAATACCCACCTCACTGGGTTTTTAAAGATTAATGAGGTCATAGATGTGAACTTTTCAAAATAAATGACCAGCTTATGGGAGATGTTCAATAAATGATAACTGCTATTGACTTCATTATCTTATTATTTGGTGCCATCCACACTTTGCACTTTTAGCCAGTTTCTGCTCTAGTAGAGTTTGGCTGGGAAGAAGCAGGAAAGCAGGCCTCTTTCTTTTCCCCAGCCTTTTGGCAAAGGGAAGTCTCAAGGGTTGTGCTTCGTTCTCTCTGTGTTTATCAGTTATCTCTTGCTATGTAAAAAGGTATCCTAAAACCTAGCAGCTTAAAATAATAAACATTTATTTTCTTCCACTCTTTCCCTGGGGTAGGAATTCAAGAATGGCTTAGCTGGGTGGCTCTGGCTCAGGGCCTCTCCCAAGGTTGCAGTCAAGGGCTAGAGTCCTTTAAATCCTTGACCTGGCTGGAAGGGTCTGCTTCTCCGGTGGCTCACTCAGCTGCTGAGTACTGGCAGGAGGCCTCCATTCTTCACCACTCAGACCTGGTGATGGGACACTCTCTGACCATCCACACACCCTGATGCCTGGCTTTCCCCAGAGCAAATGATCTAAGAGCGAGCAAGGCAGAAGCCACGGTCTTTATGATCAGCTTTGAAGGTCACACGCCATCATTCCTGCAATTTCCTGTTAGTTACCCAGGTCAGGGCAACCCCACTCAGTGTCGGAGGGGACCACCCAGGGAGGTGAAAACCAGGAGACAAGGATCACTGGGGCTGGCTTGGAGGCTGCCTGTCTCACTATGTGAAGATTGGTTTTGAGTGACTGGAAAGAGTCTAAACAGTGAGTTAGCGAAAAGGTGGGCTCAAAGATTTAAAATCTCTTGGTTTGAGATGAGTGAAGATGACCATCATGTAGGACAGACTGAGACATATGGATCAGGCTGGTGTTCGTGTGTTGGTGGCCTGATGACCTTCAGAAAGAATTCTAGGTCCCTAAGGAACCATGGGCAGGCAGAACTCCTGAGGCCTGCCCATCTAACCCTGAAAGGAACTGGGGTTCAAAGGTGTTTTCTTTCCTGATTTACAGATCCAGCTAGCGGGAGCAGCGTTGACTGGGCATATGATCATGGCATCAAGTACGCGTTCACGTTTGAGTTGAGAGATACTGGGCACTATGGCTTCCTCCTGCCAGCCAACCAGATCATCCCCACTGCAGAGGAGACCTGGTTGGGGCTGAAGTCCATCATGGAGCATGTGAGGGACAATCTTTACTAAATGAGGCACTCTGTTCTGTCTCCAGTTATTTCTCCCCATGTACGTGTGCTCGCTGAAGCCACGATTAAAGGGAGCTTGTTCTATCATGTGTGACTCAGAGCCCTCTGGCTTTGTGGGGAGCACAGGTCGGCCCCTCCTCAGCCCTCATCCTGGAAGTTCATGCATTCTGGTGGTGCACCTCAGAGGGGCGCTCTTGCCACCCTGCTGTGTTTGGGGCCTGCTGGCCCTCTGAGCCCTTTGTGTGGCCTTCCTCTCACATAACTGGTTGGGCAGGCCACACTTAGCATCATTCTGTACTGGGTGGCATGTCTCTACCTCATTTTGAGAACAAAAAACATCTAAGATAGTTCCCTAGCCTTGTCACATCCGGCCAGGCTGGTGACCTTGTGCTGCTGGGGCCCCAAGGATGATGCTGTGGGCGACAATGTCTGTCTTTGAGATCAGTCTCAAAGGTGACATAGAACTTCCTTTAATTTATCTCACTCCTTCCTGAACATATTTGTCTTTGAAAAATAAATCTTGTAAGGTTATCAGTAGAGGCCATCTTCCTTTTTTGTTTTTTTTGGTTTTGGTTTGTTTGGGGTCTGAATACAAAGCAGTGGATCACTTTTCCTCACTGGGCCCCAAATGCCCAGATACAACAGTTCTGATCACTTTCTTCCATTCATTACACAGTGTAACTGGGATCCCAGAAGGGGATCAGTGCCACCATAGGTACTGTTCACCCAGGAAACCCTTAATGAAGTGGTGATCTAATAGCAGGATTGCTAAATTATCCCCATCTGTCCTCATGGGCTCACCTCTACTTTGCCTTTTGAACTCACTTCAAAGATCTTGCCCTCACCCTACGGGTCCTAAATTACTCCTCTGGCCTGGATAATCTCACTGCACATTCCTGTGGCACATTCCTGCCTCTGCTCTGGTGTACCTTGTGTTTCCTCCTCCTGGCTTTCCTTTTGGTCTTTAAAGACGACTTCTACTTTGCATCCTGGACCATGAGCGTCAAGGTGGAGCAAGGATTCCTCAGTCAGCCTTCTCTTCTTCCATTCCTTCTCAGCACATACCATCTGCCCTTCTTCCTTTTTTTCCTTTTCTCAGACATGTCTGTAAATCTTATCCTCCTGCCTAGGATTCGTGCGGCATCTGGTATGTGCTCATAAGCCAATAAATATTCAATATGAGTCTCATGATCCTTTCCGATTCTTCACCTTCACCTGAATGGAACCAAGCCATGGTTTTGAATATGCAGCTCTTTCTAATGTCAAAAGTCAATTTTTAATCCCTTTCTGTATCGCATGACTTGTAGGAAGGCCTTCTCTCCCTCAGGCTGAGGGGCCTCCAGGGCTGTGTTACCTTGGTGATTGCACTCTGGTCCTGGGTCTAGCTCTTAGTTTTTTTAGCTCAGGCGCTTGATTTTGTTGGTGTCCATGTTGATTAGACTCGGGGATGCTGACTCACGCCCACAGAGCTCAGATGAGGCATGTGATAAAATCAGAATACGGATTTATTAATTTACATCATGGCATGTAACTGGTTAGTGGATTGGATCCTCACGTCAGTCCGCACAGTACATTCTCTCCCTGTAGGCAAGATACATGGGAAGCCAAATTATAATCAGAAGGCTGTTTAGTGAGCGGGGCATCAGAGCAAGGAAAGTTAATTACAGTCTATGATTAGAATTTTTAATGGTATCCAGCTCTAATGGCATGATATATCCAATTCTAGAACCAGAACACACCTGCCAGCCAGCCAGCTGATCGCTTGTGCCAGCTAGTCAGGGTTGCCTTAGACCAGACAATACCCCAGGAGGCATGACAGTGTTTGCCCCTGGGACTTGCCTCTAACCTGGCTCTATGTGTAGACCTCCTCACCCCCAAGACTGAGATGGTCCTTTACATTCCTTGAGGGAAAGAGTTCCTAAACAATACATAAAAAGCAATGAAGAGGATACCTGTGATTATAATAAAATCAAGAGCTTCTGTTCAGTCATAAACACATAAAGAAAGTGAGAAGTTATAAACTAGACGATGTTCACTACATTCATATACACACAACAAAGGGCATATGAAGAAATCCCACAGATCAATAAGAAAAGCACAAAGAACCAAGAGAAAATGGACAAAAGTTGTGAGCAAACATTTCACAGAAGAGGAAACGTGTGTATCTGATAAACATATGAGGAGAGGGTTACTGATTGAGGACCTACGAGTCAAGACTGCAATGAGATGCCATTTTATATTCTTTCAATTTACAGAAATCAAAACGTTGGAGAGGAGGTGGGTGATGGGATCTCTTGTCCATTACCAGTGGGCATGTGAATCTGTAAAGCCACTTTGGAAAATAATTTGGCATTACCTTCTAAAGTTCACACCTATGGTCCAGCTGTTCCACTCCAGGCATAAACCCAAGAAATTCTTGCACATAAACAACAGGAGACATAGAGGAGAATGTTTACAGCAACACTGTTCATAATAGCATAAACCGAAAAATAATCCAAAAGTCCACCAATGGGAGAATGGGTAAATAAAGTATGGTATTTTCACATACTGAAATATTATACAAGAGTCAGAACAAAATTTAATATGATCTCTTTTCTAGAAAGTTCCAAATAACTGAACAAAATGCAAGTAATAATTCCCTTTCAAGAAGCCATACAAAATTTGAAAAAATTGTAGTGAAAGGGAAGAAAGATAGGATACATGATCAGACCCCTTTTCCTGTTCAGTGTACTGATTCCCAGCTGCCTGGAGCGTTAGCTGGCAGCAGCGCAAGGCTCCCTCCCTCTCTGGAGAATTGCAGTTAGCCAAATAGGGGCTGACTCACACAGGAAGCTATGCACTTGTTTTCCCTATATCACCTCCCCAAATGTCAGCCAGTGCCTGACTAACTTGGGGGCACAAACAGCTAATCTTTTGCCTCAATGTAGGGTCACACTGTGGTGCAATGTGGGCTTCAGAGCTCTGAATACCTTTTCCAGCTGATTCTACATCCTTCCTTAGCTTCCCCACCCCGCCCCCAACCTGTCGGGCTTCTCAAACCCCCCTTTCCTGAGAACTCCCTAAAAAAAAAAATCACATAAACAACATCCTTTCTCAAGCTCTACTTCTAGGAAAACGGACTTAAGACAACAGGAAATGAAGAGCCTGGCATTCTGAGTGATGATTCCCTTGGATGGAGAGAGGCGGGGGGTGAGATAGGGACCAGGGCCCTATGGTTAGATTCAGGTTCTGTTTTTTCCAGGAATTTATGACCTAATTTGGGGGGGGGGTACTAATTCAGTAGCTAAATAAATCATAAAAGAGGGCCATGCATGGGTCAACGATGAGCACAGCACTAGCCAAGGATTATGATTAATCTAGTTGTCTGTACCTGAAATCCAGTTTTAAAGATGTTTATAAAGGTACAGATTTGAACACAGAAATGTTTTCCTATTCAGGATGCATTTACTGAATGTCTAGTTGTGCCAGCAACAGTTTTAGATGCTGGCAAGGCACTGGCAAACAAGAAGGCAAAATACCTTCTTGCATGGAATTTCATTGTCGTTGGAGAGACAGAAAGTACTCAAGAAAACAAATTAAAAATTTTAATTTGGTTAATGAGAGCTGCCATAAATAACAGAAAACTGGCTTCTGGAAGGACAGAGATGTATGGTGGAGGGGCCTCTTGATTGGAAAAATTCGAGAAGACGGTGTTTGGGCTTGTGGTATAAAATTTTTCTTAACTCTCTTCTTTGTATTCTTTTTGGACTCCCCAAACCATATGAAAAAATGTAGGCTAGATGTTATAATGCACATTTTATAGGCAGAAGATCTCTCAAGAGTGGTGTGTCTCTCGCCCAAGACAAGTAATTACTATTTTCTGTTCTCTAAGTGAAGACCCCACCAAGAAAGAGAAAACTTGAGCCATGAACATTCATGGACACAACTTAAATTTCTGAGACACACTTAAGCTTGAAAGGCTTTCGTACCTCATCAAATAAGTCTTTACGGAATTTTCCACTATTAAGGACAGCAATGAGGATGGAAAAGGGACAATCTATTGATGATGGGAACAAGTATTTTGAGTTCTCTCTCTCTTTTTTTTTTTTTAAAGATTTTTTATTTATTTGACAGAGAGAGACACAGTGAGAGAGGGAACACAAGCAGGGGGAGTGGAAGAGGGAGAAGCAGGCTTCCTGCTGAGCAGAGAGCCCGATGCGGGGCTCGATCTCAGGACCCTGGGATCACGACCCGAGCCGAAGGCAGGCGCTTAACGACTGAGCCACCCAGGTGCCCCTCTCTTTTTTTTTTTTTTTTTTAACAGTACTAGGGGTATGGTGGGGTTTGCTGAGTCATCCCCAAGTCTTACACCCAGTCTTGTTGGGGTCCAAAAACAGACCTCGGTGACATGACTGACAGGATGAGGGATACAGTCCATCACTATCAATGGGACTAGCTGTCATCTCTGTGGTGTCAGCTTGAAACCAGAGCCACCGATGGAACTGCAGTCACTTGGGAGCTGACACACAGACCACATCCACTTCTGTCTTCTGATTTATAGGTGGCGAGGAGTGGGAGGACAGCCCAACTTCTTCGCTTGGCCATGTGTCCTTGATTCCTTGATGGAATCTCTGGGAGCTCCAGTTTCCTCATATTTAAAATGAGAAAATGGGAGTATTTACAATAGTGTCTTGAGAGTATTCAGGAAGCTGACGTGTTAAAGTATGGAGCACCTTACCTGGCAGGAGCAGTTCTCAGTGTGTGTTAGCCTGAATCATTTCTCTCACCAAGTGGTGGACATTCCTTCAGGAATCAAATGATTGGCGTTTCCCCTAACGTCCTTTAGATTTTTCATGCGACTTAATGACAAAGGTCTCAACAGCTCACAGAAAAGCACTCCTCCGTTGGATGCAAAGTCATTTTTAGTATTATTTGGGTTTTGAAATATTAGGGTTCTTTTTCTGGGAGCTTTCCCATGTTAAGTAGATATTGATGCCCCTTTACTAGGTTAATACAAAGGATTATTGCCTGAAGCCTTCACAGGTCCAGCTTTTAAGCACAACCATGTCAAGTCTATGGGGTCACCTTAGATTTTTATGGGGCCCGGGAAGACCCCACTGTAAACTTCTTGCAAATGAAGTTGAGGGTATGTTCCAGCTCTGGGATGTCCTATGGAGGCTGCCCTTGTTTTATGTCACTATACTAGGACCAACTCTGAAGAATCATTTGTATTATCATCGTCATCCTTATCTTTCTGTTTGATGAGTTCTGGACTTTTGCCAAATCAGACAGCTTGCAAAATAAATTCATTCTACTATTTGTTTAGAGCCTTAAATCATGAACACCAGCTGTTTCTTGTATTTGAAGTAAAGCTCCAGGTGTCCTGGGGGCATCCAGAGAGCACAGTTTTTTCCTCCTCCATGATGTATGGGTACTGCGGGGGAGCTGGGCAACTTGCTCCTTTAATGCAAAAAGTGAATCTTATGATTGTGTGTGTGTGGTTCTTTCTTTTCTTTTCTTTTCTTTTCTTTTCTTTCTCTCTTTCTTTCTTTCTTTCTTTCTTTCTTTCTTTCTTTCTTTCTCTCCTACAAAGTCAAGCTCAACAGCTGATAAATATTTGCTGATTTGATTTGCTGCAGGGGCAGCGAGTTAACAATTGCATAAGCCATACTCTCAACAAGTTAGGGCAGCAGGAAAAGAGTACTTTTTTGAACCAGTTGGTGGAATTCTGGGAAACAGTTTGGAATGCATGTGCCTAAGTTCTAAGACAGAGCATAAATTAAGCCTTCAGAGATAAGAAAGACTTGATATTGGTTGCATTGCTTGCATTTTTGTAATGATTTATAGTTTCAAAATGCCTTTATAGATATTGGATAATTAAATTATCATAAGCACCTGGTGATATACATGGGCTGGCTGCTACTGCTGTTCCTGTTTCACTGATGAGGACTCTGAGTTTTAAAGAGGCGCATAGCATGCCCGCCAGCCTGTCTGGTTCCACCACCCTGTATTATCTGCCTGGCTCCCGGAACCTTTGTTTCCAGTTTTGCGGATGAGAGGTGCTGTAAGGAGAAAACAGGAGCCCAGGTCTCCCTCTCTAGCTGCCACTGCTGGCCCATGATGACCACAATGGAGGAGCGTTTTGTGTGTTTCCTGTGGGTTTGCCCTTCCTGGGCCTGAGCCAGAATTTGCCATCCAGGGTGGACTTGGAATTAACGAATGAATGTTTTACTTATTATGAAACACCCGGAATGGACCCCAAAGCCTATTTTCATCCTTTAGACCTTTATGCCCTTTCATAGGGATTAGACAAACCATAGGACCCACCAACCCCACCTTTAACTATTAGCTTCTCAAAATTTGGATGACAAAATATCCAAATTTTTGGATGACAAAATAGATATATTTACTTTTCTAGAGTTTTTAAACAACTTGGGCTAACCTTAGGAAACTGTTGACCCAGATATGGGGCTCATCATTTTCTCGAGGCATGAGCCAAGATTTTTTCTTTTGGACCCCCAGGACCTAAGCATACATGGGTGCGTCATAAGGAAATAGTCCGTGAGTACCTGGAGTGGTGTCAGTTTCACGCCTGATCTGGAAGCAGCCTGGTGTCTTCTTTCCACTTAGCTAAGTGTCTGAGGCTGTCTCCCTTCCTCAGCTCCAAGGACATTGCCATGGCACTGTTCTCTTCTGATGAGTGTGGGAAACACAGAGGTCAGAGAAAGCAAAGCCCTTCTGCTCCAATTTCGGCAAATCTCTGTTAGGAAACTCCGAGACGCCAGGCCCGGTGGAAGAGGAAGGATGGTGATCTATCGAGTCTTTGTGAAGTAGTATTTCTGGAGCTCTGTCAGAGACGGCTGTTGGTGGACAGGTATTAACCTGTTAAGGAGTCAAGTCAAAGAAAAATGCACCAGATCTTCCTTCCCTCCCTCTTGCCCCGGGGCCATCGGTTGGATCAATATTTAAGGGGCATGTTTCTCTGTGTCCTCAGGCTCCCTGGTGCCTAGCAGGTCTAGGGGCCTTCCATTTGCTCTGGAGAATAAGTGAGGGACTTGTGGAGTCAGAAAGATACTGGATCAAGATGGATAGTGGATACGTTGCTAGGTTGGGGAAGACCTGGTGAGAGTAACACTGGCCCTGGGAGAGGGTGTTTCCCTCTTTGCCAGGGCTACAGGATAGTGGAAGGGTGTAGATGCCTGCTTCGAGGACTCAGAGGCCAATGGCGCCATGACCTTTAGAAATGAAACCAGCAGGGGCTCCTGGGTAACAAGCACACTCAGTTAAGCTTCTGACTCTTGGTTTCTGCTTGGGTCGTGATCTTGGGGTCTTGAGATAAAGCCCCATGTAGGGCTCCACGCTCAGCATGAAACAATTTTTTCAGCATCTTGAGACTCTCTCCCCCTCTCTCTCTGCGCCTCCCCCTGTGCTCTCTCTCCCCATTAAATAATCTTAAAAAAAAAAAAAAGAACTAAATGAAACTGGGAGACTAGGAAAAGGCAGTCCAGAGCTATTTCCCTTACTCCCAATAGACAGAGAAATAATAACAAGTTGATCAATGTTTTCCTGAGTTGCTCAGACCTGATGGGGCTTTTGTTCCAGCAATGTCGGGATTTTCCTTTTTATTTCTCTGACACTTGGATCCAGAATTGTGAACCCTTCCCTGACTGTTACCTTCATCAATATATGAGCAACATATGGTCCAGATTGAAGTTGTTGCTTAGGATTTAATGGCCTGCCTGTGTTGTTATTGTTGTTGTTGTTGTTCTTCTTCTTTTAAGATTTATTTGTTGAGCACAAGCAGGGGTAGCGGCAGGCAGAGGCAGAGGGAGAAGCAGGCTTCCCACTGAGCAGGGAGCCCAATGTGGGACTAGATCCCAGGACCCTAGGATCATGACACGAGCCAAAAGCAGCCACTTAACCAACTAAGCCACCCAGGTGTCCCACCTACCCTGTGTTCTAAATTTCCATTTTTCAGGAGTCTGTCGAATAGTTTTTCATGATCTCAACACCCAGGATGTATCTATGGTCCTGGGGAAGGACAGGCTTCACTCCTCTTGCAAGACCCACTTCTAAAAGCAGGCTGCCTTCTCCTTTCATATGTGATAAATTCTGGAACACATATGTACATAAAGCCTAAAGTATGAAAATCTCACAGTAGACACAGGCTGTGATGAGAAGTCTACTCCCAGAAACTTTCTACTCAGAGTTGAATGCCGACATCAGGCTCTACCGGGGAGCTTGTCAGCATCCCTGGCCTTGCTCTGACCTACTGGATCAGAATCGACATTGCACGTGATTCCCAGGTCATTCATGTACCCAGCAAAATCTGGGAAGCTCTTAGCTAAACATGAATACAGCTAATTACACCTCCCCTCATCATCTTTTGGACAGGTGGACTCTACCCTGCCCTTAGAGAAGAATCACCTGGGGGCTTTTGTGATTACTGATGCTTGGGTTCCATCTCAGATCAGTTAAAACAATGTCTGGACTTTGGTTCAGTAACAATATGCCCAGATACTGCTCATGGACAGCCAAGGCTGAGGACAGTAACTGTTTTAAACCCAATTTCCAGTGCTATGTCTCCAGTGTTTGACACATGAGTCGGGAGATGATTCTCCATGGATCTTTCACGTTTCTGCATGTCCAGGTCATACCAGATGAGAAGAACAGAAATAATTAGAGGTTTCAGGTTCCCTTCACTCAATGTTTCTCTTCTGGAATCCCAGCTACTGCCCGTACAGGTGTCACCAGGCCCCCTTTGTGGAAAACGGGGCCCAAGGTACTGGCACAAATATGGATATGGCCATGAATCACAAAGTGCTTTGTCTCTGGGCTGGGATTTTTGTTTGTTCTGCCAGCATCCATGAAATTGTGGCAAGTTCACATATTAGCTTCCAGGTAGGGATGAATCTTCGAGCGGTCACAGTTCTTAACAACACCTTTTATAGTTTTGGTCTTCTCCTGCCCAAATCAATACCTCGTTACCTGGGTGGACCCAGTGAATGTCCGAGTGAGGCTATTTCCTTCCAGAACGTCTACCTCCATCTTTAGCTCAGCCGCATCAGGCTTATTTCAATTGTTTGATCACAGGCACAAATAATTTTAGCTTATATTTTTGTACTAATTTTTACGAAATATGGGCAAAATGCAAAAAAACACTGCTGTTTAGATGAAACCAAATAAGGTGAGAAGCTACATTGGCAAGCAGTCCTCCCACGCCTGCCCACAGTCCTATTGTACAAAAGTCTGCTGTGGTGGAAGAGACTGGATTCGGTATACACAGGGAATGGCGCCGCATGATGGATGTCAGTCAAAGAGACCGTGAAGTTTGCATGGACCCAAGCACTTGTTTTAAAATTCTTGATCCCAAGAGCCTGCCAGAGGAAGGCGTTCTGACTCTTGGCGACAAAAAGGAACAGCGAAGATTAAAATCCCCACCACACATCAGGTTCCCAAAAGACGACCTTGATCATAGCAGTGCCTAAAAAATAGCTTCTCCCCCAAATACATTGATTTCAAAGATAGTAAAATTATTCAATATCTGTCAACATTGATTTCAATAAATTTTAATTAAAAACTTTTGCCATCTGACACAATGTGGGAGGAGAAGCGCTTTTTGAAACAAAAGCATGAGATTGTGAGGCTTTTTTCAAAATAAATCAGTCCCTGAGCATTAGGCCAACTTTTTTTTTTTTTTTAAGATTTTATTTATTTATTTGACAGAGATCACAAGTAGGCAGAGAGGCAGGCAGAGAGAGAGGAGGAAGCAGGTGCCCTACTGAGCAGAGAGCCAGATGCGGCGCTCGATCCCAGGACTCTGGGATCATGACCTGAGCTGAAGGCAGAGGCTTTAATCCACTGAGCCACCCAGGCGCCCCAGGCCAACATCTTTTAGATGTTTTTTCATCCTGCACCCCCATAATGAAAAAATTGTTAACATGTCACATCCAACATACGTCCTTACTTATTTATAAATTCTGGGCAGATACCATTGTACTCATTATATATTTTATAAAACACAAAAATTGAAATAAAAAAAGGATGAGATGAAAGTACACGGAAGTCTTAATCATATCTTCCTTCACTCCCAATGGGAATGAATGCCTCACTTTGGAGATACTGGATTTAGTTGGAATGCTTCTAATACCTGTATCTGATTTACCTTGAGCTACATTTTTATTTTTTAAAAGATTTATTTATTTGAGAGAGAGAGAGAGAGAGAGTGCGAGAGTGTAGGGAGGGGCAGAGGGAGAGGGAGAGAGAGAATCCTTACGCAGATTCCCCACTGATCACAGAGCCCTGCATGGGACTTGATCCCATGACCCTGAGATCACCACCTCAGCAGAAATCAAGAGTTGGACACACAACTGACTGAGCCACCCAGGTGCCCCAATGAACTATATTTTTAAGTGTAAAAAAGACAATTCAGTGAGAATTCTTGCTCTTTCATACCTTGTGGTCCCCCAAACCTATTATGATTTATCTTTGGCCCTTTCCAGATTCCAGATTTTTGGACCTTTCCAAAATCCAGAAAGATTTTGCCATCCCTTGACAGGGAAAGCATGTAGGTCACATTCTCTCTCTTCCACGTGGTTGGGACTTCCTAAGCTCCCCACAGGGCTGAACAGGTGGCTCTCCAGCCCAAGGAGGTGGTCCTGGTTGTAGATGCATCCCTTGGCCTGCAGACACCCTTCCTCCAAAGAGTGAGAAGTGGCTTCTTGGGTGGTGGTTGCCAACCCTCCATGTTGCTGGGGACAGGCTCTTGGGCCGTGGTCTTGGGCACCTCACAGTGGTCATTAGCTGGGTCTAGTGGCCAGCCCCTCAGCCACAGTGTGGTGAGAACTGTGGGCTGAGACCAGAGCATGTTACTGGGCAAACCCTCGGCCCCATAGAGGCTAGGTGGAAGCAGGTGGGAGCTCGGGGTTCCCTTGGTGGGTGGCTGGCCCATTGGGGAAGAGAGTGGGTATAGTGCATCTGGGAGGAGGCCAGCTGAGTGCCCTGTAACAGGCAGCCATGTAGCAGAGGGTGGCCGACGAAGCTGTCACCAACAGCTTGGCCTAGGTTTGGTGATGGACACCAGTCCGGGGAGAGGGGATGGCAAGACCCTGGTATTGGAAAGCTGCCCTTGAGGAGGACACCAAGTGAGGTCTTTGGCTGTGGGCGGTGGGAATGGGGTCTAGTAACTAAAAATGGGGAGCAGAACAGAGCAAATGTTTGGGAGCTCTGAGCGGTGGATACAGAGCTGGTGGTACAGGGAGGGGTGAAGGCCTAGGAGGGTTGAAGGCCTAGGTGAAGGCCAAGTTTCCCAAGCTCCCCAAGCTTTGGGCAGTCATTGGAATGAGGGAATCAACCACTCAGGCAATAGGTAGGTAGGTCGTGGGCAGTGACCTGGGGCTCCTGGGTCATGTGCGTGAGGATGACACAGCTCCAGCCCACAGGGGGATTGTTTGGTGGTTAGACTGACGCTGGCAAACAGGCAGAGTCTACACAGTGGGTGAGGGGGCAGGGAGGCACAAGGCATGAGCAGCTAAATTGAAAATGTGGTCGGCCGGCTATGGCTTCCCCTGGAGGGTGGCCCCACTGTCGGATTTGGAATGATGAAGTGGATTTGGAAACTCCAGAGAAGCCTTAACCAGCTTTTGGTGGGTTATTGCTTTCTTGGATTCTCATTACTCCATTTCCTCTGAAAGCACCTGTCTGGCTTATTTCTGCAAGGTGGGATAAGCCTGTTTTGTGTTAATTAAATCACATTTTGAGTGTACCAGGGGAGCTGGCTATGTTAAGAAACTGTGGTAAATCCTCTTGTTAATCAAAGAATCCTTTTGTAATGTGAATGATGACACTCCTGTTTCTCTGTGTTTTCAAATTACATTTGATATATTTATTTCCATTAAACACCCAAAGGGGACTTTTGGAAATCAAACATAATTTAGTTTGGGAATTTTATTTGTAAATATTGGAGCACCTCATGCCGTCTCAGGAGACCCTCAGGGAGGTCCCCAACCAAAGTGGGAATTAATACCTTTAATGAAGAGGGATTCAGGGCAAGAATCAGATTCCCTGCAGCCTCCCCACCTTGCTTTGGCGGGTTAACTCCTTCGTGTCTTTACCTAACTCAGCTCAAACAGTACCTTTTTTGAGCTTCAGGATTTTTGTGTGGTAACATAGGCATGACGTTAAACTGAAGTGTACAGTTTAGTAGCGTTAAGTACATTCACATCATTGGGGGACCCTCAGTTCCATCCACTTCTGGAATTTCTTCATCTTCCTCAATGAAACTGTCCCAGTGAAACGTTAATTCCTTGGTTGCCCCCACTGGCCCCTGGAAGCCACCCTTCTGTTTTCTGTCTCCGTGCATTCGACTACTCTAGGTATCAAATGCTGCTGTTTATTTATTTATTTAGAGAACACGATAGGGGGAGGGGCCAAGAGAAAGGAAGAGAGAGAATCTCAAGCAGGTTCCACTCCCAGCTCGGGACTCAATCTCATGACCCTGAGAGCATGACTTGAGCCGAAATCAAAAGTCGGACGCTAACCTGACTAAGCCACCCCGGATCCCTAAACTTCACTTTTATTTTAATCGGTTATACGGTTAAAGTGTTTAAAGAGTCAAATAATTTCAGAAGACTTGTTATAAAAAGCAGCCAAACCTTCGTTCCTCCTTCCCATGTCTTGCTCTCCAGCGACAACCATACTGAATTCTTTTAGTCTTGATGTTCACATCCATAGGCCGAGGGAAGGTGCTTATGTTGCTCCTTCTTGATTGTTCTGTTTTAGGCATTTTCTATTGATTTCTCACTATGAAAAATAAGAATTTAGGTTTCCAACAATTCCTTTGAAATATGTTTTATTATGAAGCATAGCATACGTACGAGAGTCTTCCATAGCCTGATAAAAATAAAATAATATTACTGTTCAGCTTAAGAACAAGATAGGGGCGGAAGATGGCACCTGGGTGGCTCAGTGGGCTAAGCCTCTGCCTTCGGCTCAGGTCATGATCCCAGGGTCCTGGGATCGAGCCCCACATCGGGCTCTTTGCTCAGCGGGGGGCCTGCTTCCTCCTCTCTCTCTCTGCCTACTTGTGATCTGTCTGTCAAATAAATAAATATTCTGATTTTGCTCCTTTCACTGAGTTTTACGGTTCTGAGGTTTGTCCCCTGGATGGATGCGGCTACAGCTCATTCGTTCCCTCTACTCTCTCGTGTTTGGTATGGGTACGACCGCACCTCGGTTCGTCTGGCTTGTCCTTGTAGCTGGTGCTCATGAGCAAGAGATTCTCCAGGCTCCGTAGGCAGGAGTGGAATTGTCAGGACATAGGGTGTGCGGTACCCTTTCAAGGTCACTAGGGAACAACAGCTGGTGGTAATCTCACCAATTTAAACTTCCACCAGGAGGGGTTGAGAGAGATCACTTGTGAGTGCTTTGCTGTGAAGTGGCCTTGCATACGTTTGACCCGTGACAAGAAATGAATGCACAGATGTCCTTTCTATAGCATGGTAGCAAGGGCTTGCTGGTTTTGTGCATCGTAAATATGTCTTCTCAGTTTGAAGTCGGCTTTCTTTTTTTTAAGATTTATTTATTTGACACACACACACACAGAGAACAAGCAAGGGGAGCAGCAGGCAGAGGGAGAAGCAGGCTCCCCACAGAGCAGGGAGCCTGACGTGGGGCTCGATCCCAGGACTCTGGGATCATGACCTGAGCTGAAGGCAGACACTTAACTGACTGAGCCACCCAGGCGCCCCTGAAGTCGGTTTTCTATTCTCTGTCAAGGATTTTAAAAACAGAAGTTCTTAAAATTTAGTTTAGTTTTGTTGGTTTTATCCATCTTGCCCTTTATGGGAAGGGCATGTTCTTTTTATGTTCTTTTTTTCTTTATGTCTTATTTACAAAAATTATTCCCTATCCCAACATCAGGAAATAATCTCTATGTTGTCTTCCAAGTGTGTTACAGTTTTGCCTTTTACATGTGAGCATTTGAAATCTACCTGAAATTGATTTTTATATGTGGTGCAAAAGGGATTTCATTCCATGTTTTCTCATCTCCATCTACAGTCGTTCCAGAAATATATACAGAATAGCCTGTCTACTTCACAGTGATCTGCTGGGCCAAAGTCTGCAAAATATGAAGAACTTAATATGCTTGGGTTTGTTTCTGCACTCGATTTGTCTATCTGTGCCAATACTATAGTGTCTTTGTTACTATAGCTTTATAATATGTTTTAATGGATTCTGTAGGAAGTCTTCCCACTCTGATCTCAGGATTATCTTGACTCTTAGGATGTATGATTGTTTGTTGTTTTGTTTTGTTTTGTTTTGTTTGTATACATGTTTATCAGCTTGTGAAATTTTGTGGAACTGTTGGGCTTTTGGCTGCAATCACCTTGCATCTCTGGATCTGTTTGGGATAGCCGAAGAGTCAGTACAGGAAGCTAAACCGGCAGAACATCCAAGACAAGAAGATCTTCAAAGCAACTGGGGGTAAGAAAAGATCACCTGCTAAAGAACAGTGAATAGACTAATTGATTACCATTGAACAGGACGAATGGAAACCAGAAGACTGTGGGAGAATGTGTTGACAGTAAAACGATAACCAACCTGGAATGGATATCCAGTTAAACTCTTTTACGAATGAAAGCAAATTAGGGGTGCCTGAGTGGTGTGGTCGGTTTTGCCTTGGGCTCTCGGTTTTGGCTTAAGTCATGATCTCCAGATCATGAAATCAAGCCCTACTTTGGGCTCCATACTCAGCACAGAGTCTGCTTCAGATTCTGTCTCCTTCTCCCTACCCCTACCGCTTGTGCTCTTTCCCTGCCTCCCACCAAACAAATAAATAAATCTTAAATAAAAAAGGCATGAGGGGCACCTGGGTGGCTCCGTCGGTTCAGTGTCTGCCTTCGGCTTAGGTCGTGATCCCAGGGTCGTGATCCCAGGTTCCTGGGATCAAGTCCCGCATCAAGCTCCCTGCTCATAGCGAGCCTGCTTCTCCCTCCGCCTACTGCTGCCCCGGCTGTGCTCTCTCTTGCTCTTTCTCTGACAAACAAATAAACAAATAAATAAACAGAATGAAAACAAAAGAAAAACTTGCAAACAAATAAGAACAGAGAACGTCACTAAAGGGAAGTTTCAAAAGATCTACTTCAAGCAGAAGGAAAATGACCCTAGATTCTAGGCATATTCTCCTGGGGGGCAGATCAGGAATTGGGCTGGAGAGAACCCCTCAGGGGGGAAAATTTGCTTACTGTTGAGGTGTCTGGCTTTTACTCCTTTTTGGGATCTGTAGATTTTTACTCTCATGCCAACTCAGTGGTACCTTTTAAAAGTCATTATAGATACACTACCCAACATTTTCGTTGTTTCATGTGGGCAGGATTGTTTGGGCTTGTAAACCCCTCACCTGCAGGAGATAAAATTCCTCCAACAGATCTTCTTCTAGAAGATTCTCCCTGTCTCCTCAATCTGTATGGAGTCAGTGGTACCTGTCCTCATGGCACACTGGAACACAAACACCTGTGATATTTTTACAATTATTTACAAAATAATTATACTTATTTAACTGTCTACTTACCCCATTAGAAACCTCAGGGCCCAGGTCTGTATTGTTCTGTATTTTAGTCCCACACCTTAGCAAGTGCCTGGCACATAGCAGAAATTCGGTAGACATTTACTGAGTAAATGATTAGATGAATAATTAATTTTGAGTGAGAAGCCAATATTAGGTATTAAGGCAAGCATAGCCATGTGTCTCTGAGAGGCACTGCTCTGGGCTGGTGAATTCCCACAGAACTGTGCTGTGTAATGTGATAGCCATTAGCCACATGTGGCTATTTAAATTATTGAAATTAATTAAAATTAGATAAAATAAGACATTCCACCCCTTAGTCACACTGGCCACATCTCAAGTGGCTAGTGGCTATCCCATCGGGCAGTGCAGACATAGAACATTTCCATTATCACAGAAAGTTCTATTGGAAGGGCTGCCGTAGAGTTCACAAGAGTTCTGAAGAGCTCTTCTCTCTTCTTCTCTCTTTCTCTTTTGCTCTTGCTCTCGATCTTTCTCTCTCTCTCTCTCCCCACCCCTACACCAAAAAGACAGGGATAGTTGTCTTATTATTAGTGACTTAAGGGATGCTTTTGAACAAGAAGATGCTGGGTACTTTTGGTGACTAGTACCATCCCACTTTTTTTCTTTTAAATTCCCAAGCTATTGTTTACTAGAACACTCTTTTATTCGTGTTTCTACTAAAACTGAATGTTACTTGGGTGGAAGCCTAATTGCTTTCTTTTCTAGGTCCTGAAACCCTTTGCTAATGTTTCTGTCTGAGAGTTCCCGAAGTCAGGGTTCCAGGAGAGTTTGGCATGTCTGAACAGCTGAACCCCGAAATAATGGAGTAGGTCAGGTGGGGTGTGGGAGCAGGGCATCCTGTCAATGAAAGAGCTCCCCTCTCCACACACATGGCTGGTTAATTGGTCATTCTGGGAAAGGATGGATGGGGAGGGAGGCTTCTGAGAATCGCCGGTGACAGTTAAGTGGCCTTTTGTTGACATCCTCTGCTGAACAACTTTGTTGGATTTTAGTCTCTGCTTTTCCTCGGCCTCCTGTGGATTTTCTGTTAGATTCATTTACCATTTGGGCATCATCTTTCACTCTCCCCTTCCAATATGACTGCTTTGTGTGCTGGCCTCGGCTTTATTCCCGCTCTTCCCGGACCATAAAGGGGGCTGTGTGGGGCTTCGGCAGGACCGAGAAATTGACTCTGCCGTCTGTCGAGAACCATAATGATTGCAGTGACCTTGATGTCTAGCAGAAAATGCACTACCTGCGCCGGCCTAGCGGCGACCGGCTGAAGACAAAGGAAAGGAAGGGAGTCTTCCCCGAATTCCTTCTCATGCTATGTACCTATTTGCTTGGTTCCCCTCTCCGTTCCCTTCTGTCCCCCTCCTCCCCGCTGCCATTGGAGCCCTGACCTAAGGTGCAGCTGTGACTAAGCGTTAATGCTGGGAAATAATGATACATTCTATTTTGCAGGCCTGGCCAAGCCAGTTCACCCAAGCTGTCTCATCTAATACCCCCCCAAACCCCTGTGAGGTAGGGAGGGGAGGTATTATTAACCCCATTTTCCTGATGAGAAAATTGAGATTTAGAGAGATTAGGGCAGTTGCCCTCGGTCTTTTAGACAGGAAGGGAGCACGTGGTCTCTGTCTCTAAACCCAGCCTTCTTTCCGTGGCATCCACAGCCTTATGTGTGAGGAGGACGTGGCCCGGGGGAAGTGTGAGTGGATGGGGAGGGCAAAGGAGAGCCACAAAGAAAAGAGTTCAATGAGGAGGGAGGAAAGGAGTGATTTCCTTGGGCCTCTAGCTGTACTCATCTTTCCGTGGAGATGGTGGATTTGATGTTCACCAGAGGCTGGCCCGGCAAACCTCCAGGGAGGAAAGAAAGCCAAGAGCCTTGTCTTCCTCTTTCCCTCTTTCCTCTTTCCAGGAGGGGGTTTGCCTAGCAGTGGGGAGGGGTGGCCCCAGCTCTCCCCAGGCCCTGTGTGTGGGAATTACACACTGGGTCTCCCCAGAGAGAACCTAATGCCTGTTCTCAGGCCGGGCCTGCCGGCCTTTAGGTGCTGCATTTTCTTGAGGCCTGGGCCATGCCTGCGCGCGAGGAAGGCCCCTGAAGCTCTCCTGAGGGAAGAAGCATGCAGGGCATCCCTGGAGGAGGCCTGAGCCCTGGCCCATCCCCTGTGGACAGGTGGACGCTCCTGGTCTTCAGCATTATTATGGCAACGGCTTTGGGCCAGATGAATTTCACAGGGTGAGTGGTTGCTCCACTGGGGGTGTGTGTGTGTGTGTGTGTGTGGCAGCTGTTGAGAGCTTGGGGACCAGGTGTGTGTGTGGAGGGGGAGGTGACTGCCCTACTGGGACCTGGCCAAGGTGGAGGGAGTCGGGACCTCAGTTCCCATTCAGGTCGGTAATTTCCCATGCCTGTGCTCAAGGGTGGGACAAGTGGCTGTATTATTGTCCCTCGCCACACGAGTTCTTCATCTGCGGCCCATGGGGAAGCTTTCAGGGCTTCCTGAACCCCCTGATTCTTGGTTATAGGTGAAGTTTTTGGCATATCTACTTTTTTTTTTTCGGGGGGGGGGAGTTTTATAACTTTCCTCTGGTTCTTAAGGAAGTTAGTAACCGCCAGAAGACTATGTCTCCCTACCGTAGGGATGCAGTATTGTCCTCCTGTGAATAAGGAGAAGCGTTAGTGTCTTACACCAGGCCCTGTAGGGACCTGTTTCTCAGCCTCCCAAAGCCCACGCCAGGTGACTACCCCATGGCATCCCCAGAGTGGTGATCAGAGAGGGGGTCGGAGAGGGACTTCGTCCTCCCCGCTATCAGAGCCAGCCAGGGAGGGAGACAGCGCCCTCCCAGACAGCAGACCCCGGAGGCCACAGGCAGGCTGCTGTCGCACCGCCTCGAAGCCCCTCCAGCAGGATGGGAAGGGGCTCAGCTTCCTCCTATAAGGTAGCGTCAGGCTGATCCCCCCTTTTGTGTCCTCAAGCTCTTGAGAGAAGGCCGGAGAGGGCCCAGGGTTTGGGCAGACCACGGCCCTGGGCCCTTGTTTGAAGAGCCCTTGGGGCCACAGTTGGTCTCCCCGGCCCCCCTGGATCTATTCCTTCCTCCCCTTTGTTCCTTTTGTTCTCCATCCTCCTCCATTCCCTGGAGGTGCCTTTCCTGCACCCCCCACCCCCCAACTGCCGTCTTGGTGCTGGGTTCATCAGTCGCTCTTCCAGGCTTTATGTAGTCCCTTAGGTGCCCTGTCCTCAGGCTAGAGCGGCCCCTATCCCAGGCTGAAGGACTCATGTGCTTCCCAGAGCTACGTGTCCTTCTGCTCTGGGTCCTCTAGCCTCCCAGCCTTTCCGCCAGGGGCCCTCGGCCTGGTGTCTTCTCACGCAGCCTCTGCCAAGCAGCCCAGCCTTCCAGGAGGCCCTCTCCGCAGCTCCCTCTGACTTCCCTCTGTCTTTTCAGAGACCAGGTTCTTCGAGTCCTGGCTAAAAATGAGAAGCAGCTTTCAGTTCTCAGGGATCTGGATGCCCTGAAGCCCCAGAAGGTGAGGACTCCTCAGGGCTGAGGAACACGGTCTGCACTCTCAGAGTGCCTTTGCTCCCTCAGCCCCCTCTCCTGCTCCCCGCACCTCAAGCCTGCTCCAGACAGCTCCGCCAAAGAGCATAACACTGTGGAAAGTCAAATTCTCTTCAGGAAAGGTCGGGAACACTCGCCCAGAAGGTTGGGTGGTCCTTCTTGGCTTTCTCCTCTGTCCTAGATGGGGGGCTGTGGGGCAGACCCCGTCGGGGGCCACTTTGCAAGGGACTGGAACATCCTGAAGCCACAGAGGAAGCACATAGGTCCCTGGGTGGGATGCCATGCCGAGTGTAGCCTGGACACATCTGTTTCCCAACTGAAATGGCTTGAGCTTGGCAAACCTGTGTTTTATTTGGGTTCGTCCCTGTCAGGCAGGGGAATTTGTTTCCGAGAATATTGTCCTCTGCAAGTACTCCACCATGGAAAACATTTTCTTCAACCGTTAGGATAGAAGGGTTATGTTGGAGGCCTGTTGAAACAACCAGATATTTCTGGGGGTGGCCCAGAGCCCTTGTCCCTATTCGTTTGCATACCTCTCTCTCCCCAGGACTTTATAACAGCTCTCTCTGTTTTACAAATTGGGAAAGAGACCCTCGCATTCGAATGAAATGACGTGGGACTCCAGATCGGGTGCTTCCTACCTCTCCGGGACTTAGGGGCAGTGAGGCCTTCCTCTTCTGACCAGTGTTCTTGTCCATGTTCATGTCCCACACAACGAGCTGTCTCACTCTTGGCAACTGTGTCGGGCTCTTGGGGTTCAGGTGAAGTTGCAGTGTGTGGGTGAGAGAGGAGGGGGCTGGGAATTACAGAGGGAAGCTCAGTTGGGGGATTTTGTTTGTTTGCCCCCATCTTTCCGCTAGGCCTTAGGGTTTTCATTTTGGAACTGGGGCCCTTTTAACTGCATAAGAGAAGACGACCACCTGGCTACTTAAGGTGCCTACAGAATCGTGAATAAGCACGTGTGAGAAACATGTCTGTTTTCCTTTCCTCTCCTTTCCTTTGTGACCAAGGTGGACTTCTGGCGTAGCCCAGCCAAGCCCAGCCTCCCTGTGGATATGAGAGTTCCTTTCTCAGAACTGAAAGACATCAAAGCTTACCTGGAGTCTCACGGCCTTGTCTACAGCATCATGATAAAGGACATCCAGGTGAGGTCCTGCCCCAGGGCTGCGGCTAGGGGCCGACCTTCCACATGGCTTTCTGGTTTGTCCCTACACGGAGGAAAACAAGCCAGGGCTAACAGTGGACATCTTGTTTCTAGAGTTCCATCTGCGTTCTTGTGAACCGGCTGTGGAAGGAATGAAATCTCACACTTCTCAGAGGATATTTAAATCTAGGACAGAGTCCATGGGGGCGGGGCGGGGTGGGGGTTCTCCTAGTGTGGGAATGGCAGCCACTTGCCGGTGAGTCCTCTCGGGGAGGAATTAGCCGCTTGCAGCCAAGGAGGAGAGTGGGGCGGGGGGGGCGGGCAGGAAGGAGGAAGTAGCTCAGGTCTTTCCTAGGCATGAGGAGAAGGCAGCACTGGGTGGATCCCTTGGTTTTCTGACCGTCCCTCCTGTCCTGGTGGTGTCTCAGGCATCCGATACCAGAGAGTCCCTTCGCTCCAGACAAGCGGGAAGAGGTGAAGGAGACTAGCTGTGGGCCCGCAGTGGCCTCCCTCCCAAGGCCAGTACCGCAAGGCTCTCAGTCCTGGACGCCTCTCCCAGGCAGGGTGCTCCCAGGGGAGGGCAGAGGGAGCCTTCCTCCGGGCCATGCCAACTCCCCACCCCCACCGCTCCGCACACCTGACAGTCTTTTCTGGACATCATGGCATTTCGTTTCCACTGTTCTGTCTTCAAGGCTCTCCCAGGAAGCCTCCTTCCTCAAGCCGATCTTGTGGGCGCCACGTGCTGGTTAGGCCTCCCCGGCGGCCCCCCGCCCCCACCGTTGGGTACCTGTAGGAGCGTAGCCACCTAGATTCTTCCCCGGCCCCACTGTGCCGCAGCTACTCCCCGAGGGCTCCGAGTGTGGGAACACAGTCTCCCGGAGGTGCACACACTTGACACCGGTGCAGAGGGACAAGTGCATTAGGGGCATTCCTTTCCCATGCGAGCCCGGGGCTGGGTCCCTTGGGTCCGTTCAGAGACCTTGATCCCTCGTCAGGCCCACGTGTTCGCTGCTCAGCATGCAGGGCTGGGCTCTTTCTCTAACTAATTCCCCATGAACCAAAATGGGCACACTCCCGCAAACAAGACAGCGTACCACATCGAAAGAAACAGCACTCAATTCTCATTTTTAGCCCAAGCCTGAATTTTGAAGTTTGCATTTCCCTGCTTCTGTTGGGCCCTGGAAACCCCCGCAGCATTTGGCAAGCAGATATGAAGAGGTCTCTCAAAATTTTCTGTTGATTTCTGCACATCAGGAATGGCCCCAGAGGCACTCTGAGCCTGCCCCCCGGCTCCTTTGGAGCTGTCGTCCTCGTTCTCCTCAGCCTGACCTCTCCTGTGCTCCCCTGGCCTGGAATCCCTGGGGGGTGGGCGGTCGGGTCTTAGTGAGGTGCCCCCGACTCCCAGCCCTCACCCAGCCAGGCGGGATTTTCACCAACGACTCGCTCTGTCTGCGCTTCATCAAGCTCTGATTGTCACACTTAAGATCCCATTTTGGCTTCTAGGGAGCCGGGGCGGTGGGCGGGGGGGGGGAGGCTGCTGTGTTGAGTTTGATTTGTGGTGATGAGGGGAGGGCGTCCAGGAGGAGACAAGCTCAGAGGCGCTAACAGGAGGGGAAGGCTTTGCACCCCTCAGGTTGCTGGCTTCCAGCCTCATGTTTCAGTGATTGGCTCAGAGGCTGAATTCCTTCCGAATCTTCCAGACCTTCTCAGCCGCAGTGTCTGGCCTAGTGTCCCTTACCTCAACTGTCGCAACAGCTACTCTGTTGGCAGATTCAGGAAGAGCCATACCAGACAGAGACCTTGCTATTATATTGGTCTTTATCTCTAGAGCCACCCAAGGTCCAGTATCATGCCCCTTGTCTATCTTTATACCCTAGCGCCTGCTGTTGCACCTGCCGCTCGGGCTGGGGCTTAATACGTGTTAGATGAACTAATGGATTCGAGAAAAGGAAAGAAGTGAAGTTGTGTTTGCTGGATAGCACCAGGCTGAGAGGGACAGGGAAAAACCTAGGTGTGGGCTCTTGCTTTGGCCAACAGCGCTGGAGATTTTTGAAGAAGGGAAGAGGCCTTCCATCCCCCCAACCTACCCCCTGCCTCCGAGCTGGGATCAGGGGGCTGCTTGAGGTAGGAGAGCTGGGTGCATTCATTCCACCCACGGATACAGAGACACCTACTGTGTGCAAGGTGCAAGAAATACAAAGATAAGAGCTCTGGTCCTGTATCGAGGGGCACTGGTGTCAAGCCGAGGGGAGTAAATCAGTGATTACAATGGAGTGGATGAGTGTGCTGGTGGAGTGCAGCAGGTTGCTATGGGAGCGAGGACAAGAGTCTGGGCTCTCAGAAGGCAGTAATTACGGTGCGGTGCGGGTGCTGTGCGGCTGAAGAGCAGGCGAGGGGGGACCGGCAGGGGAAGGGGGCCCCCGATTGGCGATGAGGCCCAACCAGATCACAAAGGGCATCCTCTGCTAGGTGAAGAGGTTGAGATTTTATCCCGAAAATCGAAAATCGTGGGGGAGCCATTGGAGGGTTCTGACATGATCAGATTTGCATTTAAGAGAAATCCCTCTGACAGTGACAATGTTGAGTTGGGGACAGGAGCTGGGAGAGACTGACAGGAAGGAGGGTGCTGAGGAAATTGCAGTGGGCCAGGCAAGAAATTATCTGATTCCGAGCGAGCTCTATTTGCATTTAATTTTTCTTCACCTCCCCCTTTTTTTCAGCCCTTTGGTTTGGTGTAATTTTTTTTTTTTTCCTCTAGGATGAGTCACCATGGAAAAGCTTCACTTGAGCAATCAGCTCTGTGGATTTTAATGGCTTTTTTCTGATTACAAAATTAATAAATATTCATGTTAGATAATTTGGAAAATAGGGGAAAGCACAAAGGAGAAAACAAAAACCACCAGTTCTCTGAGCATCTAGGGCAAAACACAATTTAGCTTAAATATTGCTTTGCCAATCCCCCCCCCCCACCAGATCTTTCTCATTAGCATACAAATATAGAGTTATTTCTTTTAACTTAAAAGAATCCACTCTTGATCCTTCCCTTCCACCCACCTCCAGCTATCACCCCATTTCTTTGCTTCCCCATACAGCAAAACTCCTGGAAATATGGACTATACTTGCCATCTCCATCCTTCTCTTTGGGTGGACTGTCCACCCCTCACGTCACCAAAACTGTGTCACCAAAACGGTGTCCTTGCCCACAGCATCTAGGTTCAACTCAGGGGTCACCTTTGGGTGCCCATTGTTCTTTCAACTTTAAACACAACTGGTCACTCTCTCTTGAAACTGGTCTCCTCTTTTGTAAATGTCCTGTCTGGGCTTCCAGGATACTGCACTCTCCTGGATTATCCCATCTTACTGGCAGCTCCCCTGCACACTGTTTTCCTAGTTCCCAGCTCTGTCGTTTGACCTCTCCTCTATCCCTTCATCCAGCGTCATGGTGTTGAATACCTTCAGCTCCCTGATTATTCCCATACTTACAGCTCCAGCCAGACTCCTACATCTAACCTGAACTCCAGACTCCTATATGCCACCACCACCTGCCCATCTCGAACTTCACTGTTCCAAACTGAATACCATCTTCCACCCAAACCACTCCTCCACAGCCTTCTCCATCTCAGGAAATGGCAATGCCATCCTTCTGGTCACTCAGACAAGAAGCCTGGAGTCATCCTTGACTCCATTCTTCCATCCCACTTTCATTTCATCAGCAAATCCCATCAGCTCTCCCTCTAAAATGTATCTTACCATTCTAGGTTGCCACCCAGGGCCAGCACGCCATTGGCCCCACACCTGGATTATTCCAAGAGTTCTACTTCTCTTCCCAACTCCACTCTTGCCTCCTTGTTGCCTAGTCTCAAAACAGGTCCTTTAAAATCATTAGTATTATATGTTATATTCAGTTATGTCACTTCTCTGCCTAAAACTCCTAATGACTTCCCAATTCAGAGTAAAAGCCTTATAATGTGCCACATGATCTATGCCCCACCCCCACATCACTGACTACTCTCCCCTTGCTCACTCTGCTCCAGATACCTGGACCTCCTTAATGTTCCTTGAACTTGCCTGATCCATTCCTGCCTCAGGGTCCTTGACTAGATTCATACCTCAGGGCCTTTGCACTTCCTAGTCCTTATGACTGGAATGCTGTTTCTGCAGATATCTGCATGACCTCTTCCCTCATTGCTTTCAAAACCTTATTCATAGGTCCCCTTTTCAATTTATTTTAAGTTGTACCCTTCTCCTACATTCTCCAGTTCCCTCCCTTCCACTGCCCCACTTTTCTCCTCTGCACTTACCACCTTCTAACGTCCCAATTTATGTAATTATGCTGTTTATAATTTACGTAATTATTCTGTCTCCCCTACCAGACTGTAAGCTCCATGAAGGCAGGCAGTTTTGTTTTGTTGGCTGCCGTACCTAGTACCTAGTGTGTGCTCAACAAACACTCGTTCACTGAAAAGAAGAGATTAAAAAGTGGCCATGACAGTGGCTGGGGTGGGGTTGGGAGGCAGCTCTTTAGAGGAGAGGAGGCAGGACAGGAAGGAGCAGGAGAAGGCAAGGGAGGAAAGGAGCAGCCGTGGGCAAGGGCCTGATGGAGAGGCAGAGTCCGGCTGCTCCAAGGGGGCAGTGAGAGAAGGCCTGACCCTCAGAGGGGGTCTATTCTGAGAACCCCCTATCTGTAGCCACCACCATGGAGATGCCTGAAAGAGGCCAGGGGCATATGAGGAGAGGTGACTGCTGTTGTCCCAGAAGGGAGGTGCCTGGGGGGTTGGGGGGTGGGGGGTGAGATGCGCCCCATCCGCTGTTACCCGGAGCCTCGTCCATTTTGCGTCTGTGGTTGGAGTTCGGCTGCTGGGTGCGGGTTCCCTTCAGGCATCAACTTCACCTTTCCAGGGCCTCCCTCAGCCTCTTGCCCTCCACCATCCTGGAGGTACTGTTCTCTGCTCGATGTTCCCATCCTTCCTTAACCCTGTCATAAATTAATTCACGCCAAGGTATTACTTTCCTTGTCAGGTTATGGCTTCCAGAGAGGCAAATGGCTTACTTCTGAGCTGGTTTTGTTTTGTTTTGTTTTTGTTTTTTTTTTCTGTGAGAAGCCTGACAGGGCTGTAATTAGGCTTCCCTGAGCCTGTGGCAAGACTGTGTTCTTGGTTCTCCCATCTCCTTCCCTGGGCCCCATGAAGGGAGCAAACATCTGTGTGGTTTTCAGGCCAGGGGAGATTTGTGTTCTTGGAATTGGGGCCCAGCTGTGAGGGCTGAGCACTCCCAATTTGTAAGCAGGTGTCGTCTCCATTCACAAGCCTGTGAGGGTGTTTGGAAAGTTATTTGCAGTTCTGAGCCGATTTCCCATTTGCCCCCAAGCTGTTCTGTGGAACAAAGAACGGCCTCGAGGGAGCTGTGTTCCTGTGCCCGTCCCTAGGGTCTGTAGGAAGAGCCGGGTCCTCTGCTCCTGTCTTCCCAGTTTCTCCTCCCCCGTCCTCCATCTTCACTCACCGCCTCAGGCCCCTCCACCAATTCCCTAGGCCGTCGGATGTACGGACCCTTCACTCCGCTGGGGCCAGAGTGGGGCATCCGGGTACACCAAGCCAGCCCGCCTGCCCCCCTGCAGCTGCTCTCCACAGCTGGTCGTGCCCGGCCCAGAACGACGGGCACACATCGGTCATGGTGGGCTGCTGAGATTTCCGTTGGTTTCCTGGGAGAAGACAAGTCCCTTTTGTTAGAGCTTCCCAGGGGGGGTGCCTGTGCCAGCGAGGATCAAGGCTCGTCCCTCCTTCCTTCACCCCACCAGCAATCCCAGCTTTGCCCCAGTGGGACTGTCCCCAGCCCACCCCATTGCGCCAGAAAACGTTGCAATCACTATTGCCTAACATGGTCGGTGCTCAAAAAGAAAAGAAAATGAGGCCCAGGCCTTGATCCCCAGTCCCACTTTGAAATCTGTGAACTTGAGGGTCGTGAGCAAGCTGGCCGGGGGCGGCAGGGGTGAGGAGGGGCAGGGGGTGGTCACAGGGCAGTGACTTCTGTCTGCAGCAGGGGTGGTGGTCCTACCTCTCTTCCAACTCCCCCACTGAAGAGTCCATGGCTGCTCCTTTAGTTTTGTCACAGGGGGTTTTATTTTTGTTTTAGTATTTATTCATTTAGAAGATTATACACATTTTAGTATAAGCACGTTGCCAAAATGTAAAAATAGAGAAAATTTAAAAATGGCTTAAAATAATAATCTTTCTATTCTAATAGGAATTGTTAACATTTTGGTAATTTTTTGACATTTTAGCATTATGTTTTCCCATACTCGGGGTATTGCTTTCTTCATTATTTTAAAACACCTTTTAATTGCATGAATAGTATGATGGACTTTTTGTCCGTTGTTAACATTTTACACATTTGCTCTCTCTGTATGTACACACACAGATAAGTATAAAGTTGACCCTTAAACAACATGGATTTGAACTGTGTGGGTATACATGGATTTTTAAAAATAAATACAGTATGATACTGTAAATGTATTTTCTCTTCCTTATGATTTTCTAATTTTTAAAAGATTTTTATTTCTTTATTTTGAGAGAGAGCGAGAGAGCGAGCACAAGTGGAGGCAGAGACAGAGGGAGAGGGAGAATCTTAAGCAGACTCCATTCTGAGCATGGAGCCCAACAATGGGTTCAGTCTCACGACCCTGAGATCATGACCTTGAGCTGAAATCAAGAGTTGGATGCTTAATGGACTGAGCCACCCATGCGCCCCTCATGATTTTCTTAAAACATTTTCTTTTCTCTAGCTTGTTTTATTATAAGTGTATAATACATATAACATACAAAATACATATTAATTGTTTATATTACTGGTAAGGTTTCTGGTCAACAGTAGGCTATTAGTAGTTAAGATTCTGGGGAGTCAAAGTTACATGTAGATTTTCAGCTGTGTGGAGGTGAATCAACTGTATATTCCTGTAGATATGCTTATCTATGTGTGTGCATATACATATGTCTATCGCATATAAATAATATATGGTTTATGATTCTTATTAGACTTTAGTTTTGATAGCTAGACAGCCTTAGGGAACCCAAGGCTAGGAATAGGATATCTGGGTTCTTACCTCACCTCTGCCCTTTGTTGGCTTTGCCATTGAGTCCCTTCACTCCCCCAATTTGCTTTATCTCCTTAACACGAATAGTTACTTCTTAGCCTGTCATTTTGTCATGTACTGAGTCAGCTGAGATAATGAGGATAAGGATGTCTGGTAAACTGAAAGGATGCTCTGGCCTGAAGCATGGCATCATCGAGACTTATTGGGTGCCAGGGCTCAAACCAGGGTGACTTTGGGGAGAGGTCTTCACCCTTCATAGCAGAGGGGCCCAGGCACTTCCCATGCTGCAAGTCAGTGCAGAATCCTGGGATGTCCTCTCCCTGGTTGCCAGTGTAATGCTAGAGCTTGGGGTGAAGGGCAGCTGCCCTCCTCACTGAGTCCCATGCTGGGAAAAGTGTCCCAGCACGATGTGGGAGGGCAACCCAATTCAGCTATGTGCCCTCCCTGTGGTCAGTGGGAAGTACTACATGAGGACTGAGTGCCAACTCCCAGTGATACCCAAGGACATTGCTTTTGGCTCATCCATGCTTGTATTTAAGAGGCAGTTATGATGGTGAGTAAAAGACTATTGACACATTAAATCTCTAATTATTTGGACCCGCTTAGTCCATAGCTGACTTTCCAAATGGCCTGGGCATCAATTATTTAGGCTACTCCCTGTGGGTAGAGGGGCCGGTGTGAGTCAGGGGAGACCAGGGGTCCAGCGTACATGGTTCAGCTTGGACCTTGACTCAGCAGTGCCCCTAGAGGGCAAAATGATGTTGGCAATAGACGAGCACTTTTTTTTTTTTTAAAGATTTTATTTATTTATTTGACAGATGGAGATCACAAGTAGGCAGAGAAGCAGGCAGAGAGAGAGGAGGAAGCAGGCTCCCTGCCGAGCAGAGAGCCCGATGTGGGGCTTGATCCCAGGACCCTGAGATCATGACCCGAGCTGAAGGCAGAGGCTTTAACCCACTGAGCCACCCAGGTGCCCCTAGCACTTTTCTAAAAACACTTTTATATCCATGATTACATTTCATCTATGTGATGATGGGCAAGGCAGGTGTTACTGTCCCAAAGTTCATGCTAATGAAACTAAGGCCAAGGCCCCACAGCAAGTTGATGGCAGACTCCTCACCCCGTGCTCCCTTGGGAAATGGCAGCATGAACACTGGCTGGCCCAGCAGAGTCACCTCACAACTGGCGTCTCCTCCTGTTGTGCAGCTCACGCTCACAGTGGCTCATTCTCCTGTGTCGGTACTGTCTTTGCGCCCAGCCAGCTGAGGCAGGGCTCTGGGAAGGCAGGCCTGGCCCGGCCCTCCCCTTCCCTTCCAGCATGTGTGTGTGTCTCCTAGGTGCTGCTGGATAAGGAGAGAGAAGCCATGGCCAAGTCCCGCCGGTTGGAGCGTAGCACGAGCAGCTTCAGCTACTCCTCCTACCACACCCTGGAGGAGGTGGGTCTGCCCAGCTGACTCCAGGCTCTGTTGCCCTTTGGGCTCTCTGGGTCTCCAGACTCGGGCAGGGACTAATGAAGGACTCTGACGTCTGTGGGAGAGTGTGAGCCGACACTTGGGGAGGGCAGTGCAGACACTGGGGGAAGGCCTGTGGGGCAGACAGCTTCAAAGAGGTCCAGAAGCCAGGATTCAGAGAGAACAGGGGCTCAACGGTACCACCCAGGGCAGCTATGGGACAGAGTAATGGGTCGAGGAGGCAGGATGCTGAGGTAGAGATAAGCCACTGGCTGGTGCAGAGCTGGGGGAATGAGGGGGCCGTCTCGGTAGCCAACACTGTGGCTGGGGACTCGGGGGGGTCTCAACCTCCTCACAAGCATTTCTGGTGTCAAGGGTCCCCAGCTGTGGGTACCAGGGTGTAAAGGAGCAGGAGGCCAGGCATGTTGGAGAGCCATTCTGTAGAGTAGAACAGAGTTGCCTCAGTTGGAGAAAATTCCTGATCCCAGTGACAACGTGACCAATTGTGGCTTGTTTATAAAGGAGAACAGAGAGACACCCAGTCCAGAAAGAAACTCAAGGCACAGGTCCCATTTTCAGTTAAAGGATGGGATGATAGGGTATTGTCCGCCTTGTGATCATCATTTCTTTCCTCGTTTCACGCGGCCTGTAATAGAAGATCCATTTTTCCCATATATTTGGTAATTCAATTATATACACTGGAAGAGGAGGGAAAGGGATTAATATGGCCTGTCAGTATTTACTGGTATCAGAGATAAATAACCCTGCCTTCAGAGGGCTTAGGATCTAAAAGGGCCGAGAAGACCCCAACAGCACAGTGGGGTCTGCAGGGTCTGTCAGATGGACTCAGTGGGCCAAGAGAATGGAAGCAAGAAACACTCCCAGCCTGAGAGAGACTTACGGGCCAAGCCTGGGGGCTGAGTGGCTGAGCACATGCGAACACTTAGCTCTGCGTGTGGTGTGTGGCCTTCGGGTCCAGGCTGACCGCAGCTCGTTGCCTTAGGCCTAGTGGGTGTCTTTGATTTGTGGAGTTTTCCATCTGCGTTCTCCTAGATCCTCAAGGGAGGTGGGAAAGCGTTCAGGAGGGTGGGATGGGGGAGACGCTGGGGTTTGCCCCTCCCTGCCCAAGAGCCCGTCTGATATCTGTCATTCCTTTCAGATATATAACTGGATGGACAACTTTGTAACTGAGTATTCAGATATTGTCTCAAAAATTCAGATTGGCCACAGTTTTGAAAATCGGTCCATTCTTGTCCTGAAGGTAAAAGCTGGTGGTGTTGACCACTAGACTCTACAGTGAGTGCCTCTGGCATAAGATTGAACTCGTGTGGGGTCATGGCAGGGTGGGAATTATAGGGACAGAGAAGATGTGTGTGCTCTTGCCCAGAGGTGACCCGCAGCTCTGAGGTTGTGGTGTTCAGGGACCCACCCTTATAGGTATGGGCAGGTGACAGTTCAATGACCTGACATGTCCTCAGGAAGTAGGTGGGAGGGTTGCTCAAGAGATGGAACTGCAAGATGGCAGTTGTCATGCTGGCCTTGGGATGTGAGTGTGGAGGAGCCGGCTTTCTCCCTATTCCCTTGGTTGCCTCATCTGTTAAATGAGAAGAGAGGTAAATAGAGGCCTCATTTCCAAATGATTGAGGCCATCTGGCTCAGGCAACCCCTCAGATAGGACTGAGTCTGTGGAGAGACCTCCCGGCCCTTCCCAGGGGCCACCGGAAACAGAGTTTGAGCAAAGTTGGCAGCAGCAATGCCCTTGGTCATGAATGAGGCAGGATAGGTAGGAACACGGAGCCCACCCAAAAACAATTCTTAGTATGTGCCCTAAAGGCCGCTCGGAGTGTGGATCACACAGGGCCCCTGACATCCAGCTTTCGGAGAAGATGAGCGCTGTTGCTCTCAACCTTGCCCTGGGGTACTCTTCCAAAGGGCCACGTGTCCTCCTTTCCCTTGGGATGTGACCTCCTCTGTTCCTGCCTTGATTTCCCTGGGGGCTGTGCAGGTTCTTTCTTTAATGTTGTCTAAGACCTTGCTCCTCAAAGTGTGGTCCTGGTACCTGCCTGCAGCAGCGTCCCCAGGAGCTTGTCAGAAATGCCCACCCCCGGACCCTTCCCCACACCTACCAACCGAGCATCTGCATATTAGGGAGATCCTGGGGGATTCACGTGCCCTTGAAAGGTTGAGAAACACTAGTCTAAGGTACTTTCAGGCCCAGAAGCTCTGTGCTTCTGGCTGGATCACCCCGCTCCCCACGTGCACGTGCCCCATGCCGTCATCGGGGCCCACACACGCATGCCCTTTGTGGACTCAGGCACAAGTACCTGCGCATAGAGTCCCCCTCTTGAGCCCAGAGGGGCCTCCCCAGGCGGTGCGGAGACATCTGGGGCCTCCTTCTGGGAGCCTAGGGACAGCCCTGCAGCTGTCTCAGTTCACGCTTGTTTGGGGCCTGGTGCTTTTTCCCCAGTTCAGCACTGGAGGTTCTCAGCGCCGGGCCATCTGGATCGACACTGGAATCCACTCCCGGGAGTGGATCACGCATGCCACTGGCATCTGGACGGCCAAGAAGGTCAGCGTGGAATGGGGGTGGGGCAGGGCTGGGTGTCACCCACCCCTGTTTCAGGGTGTCACCAGCTGAAAATTTATACTGGGTTGTTTAAACTCAGGGACTCTCTCCCCTCCTGTCCTTTGGAACAGCTGCCGTGTGCTCTGCCTGTCGGCAGCCCAGCACCCACATCCATCCTTTGCCTTCTAGTTCTTTAAAATCCAAGCCTTTAGTTCTGCACCAAGAATGCATCTGATGGCTTGAGGCCACTCCTGCCCGCGGCCACTGGCTGGGCCACCTTAGAGGAGAGCCGGCAGCGCCTCCCATCCCTCCCCCGTCCCCACTCTGCCCTTGCTTGCAGATTGTCAGTGAATATGGCAAAGACCGCACCCTGACAAACATACTGAACGCCATGGACATCTTCATGGAGATTGTCACCAACCCTGATGGGTTTGCCTTTACCCACAGCATGGTGAGGGCATTTGGGAAGGAGAGGGACCGGGGTCAGGGTCAGCTCTGGGGCGGATGCAGGAAAGGTTGCTGAGGCTTTGGGAAGCTGAGCTGAGGTTGCCTGGGGGCCGGCCCCTTAGGGGCTCATGGCAGAGAATCTCACTAAGGCAGGCGGGTGACTCGGGAACTGCAGCTTCAGACCTTGCCATTCCATCCCTGCCCTGCTGCCCAGGAAGGCCACTGCTGCCAGCCTGCGCCTGTCCTCTAGCCTCCCCCCACAAGGGGATCTGCAGTCCTGCCCATCCTCGTGCCAGCCGCATCCTGCCCTAGAGATTCCTTCCTTTTGCCCCTCTCTGTCCCCCCAGACCTGCCTTCCTAGGACAGGATGTCAGAGGCTCCCACCCCTGGGAAAGAGGTGAATGTCACCTGCCATGGGCTTTTTCAGAACCGCCTGTGGCGGAAGAACAAGTCCACCAGACCTGGAATGTTCTGCATTGGTGTGGATCTTAACAGGAACTGGAAGTCAGGCTTTGGAGGTATGGCAGTCCGCTGGACCTGGGCCGGGCTGGAGGAGTCCTGGGGCCTTGGCACGTCTCTCACACAGTCAGGTTACATGGATGCACACCGTGGAGGCAGTGTAGTTAGCTAACTCAAGTGAGTCATGTCCGGAGACGTGCCTAGGATTGGCCGAGCGGTATGGTGAGACGTTGCACGTCTGTGGACGTACGCGCATGCGCAGGCTCCTTGGGAGACGCGGGAAACAGCTCCTTGCATGCAGAGCTAACTCCAGGGGTTGCACCTTAAGTACAGTGGGGGAAGGTACGAGAGAGTCTCCAGGTTGTACCTTCAAGAGGTACAAGATGGTCTTGCTGCTTGCTCAAAACTCAGTTTATATGCCCACCTCCCAATCTCTCTAGCCCGCCCTTGTAGGGAGGCCACCAAAAGAAAAGGTCTTCAAATTCATTTCCTGGGAGCTACGACCTGAAATTTGCCCTCCAGGGAGGCCAGAACAATCGTTTTAATAATAGAATAAGTCAATTTCTTATCATCAACTCTGACTTGAGCCTGGTTTTTATTTTTTATCCAGTTGCTTTGTAATCCTGGCCTCGTGGGCTGGTGCACGTCTGCGGGGTCATACTGTTCTAGGCAGAGCTGGGCAGCTTCCTCCCAAGTTCCTTGTTGTTCTTCTCAATGATCTCCGTTACTGTACCAGGAGTGTAGGGACTAGATGGGGAAACTGAGGCCTCCAGAAAACCTAGAGACCCTTATGTGGACCTTGGGAATGCAGGAATTTGATGGGTGGGATGCTGGGCCTGGCCAAGACAAGTTGCACGGGCACAGTCTTCAGGCTCCAGATGCGGCATCCACTATACTGGGGTGGCGTGGGGGGGTCGGAGTTTGGCTCCAAGGAGACAGTGCCTTTGCTGTTGAAAAGGAGATTCCATAGATGGGTGGCCAAAACAATGAGATCGAACATTCTAGATCTGCCCATCACTGGAAATCTGGCTTCCTTCCGTTTGTTCTCATTGAAAAATCAGCATCTGAAGCATCCCGAGTGAGGCTCTCAGCCTGTGGTGTGGGGGATGTCTGAGAATCTGGCTCTGTGTGTGTAGCTGCTTGTGTAAGGGAACACAACCATGTAAAAATGGGTGTTTTCACCTCCAAATGACCAGACACTTGCTCTGAGTGGGCATGAAGGTGGGCCCCTCGGAACCGGCTGAAGCGAGTGCCTGTGTGCCCCCAGGATAAACCGGCTAGCAGCAAGACAAATGATCTCTTAAAGAAAATAACATTTGTGTGTTTCTCTGCCAGGGGCAGGAAGGGGGGGCAGTCCATATATCCACAATATAAAAAAATGTATGGGGGAAAAAAGAAAGCCCAGAGGGGACAAAAAGCTCCCATAATCCCACTACCCAAAGATTACTGCTTTTAATAATTTACCACGTCCTTCCAGAGATGTCCCCTTGCTACAGATTACATTTTCAGAGAAGGAAAAATAAATAGCTAATGACTCCATTAGCAGGTACTTGCGACACAGGCAGGCTCAGAGGACTTGGACTGTGAACGTCAGAAAGAGGCAGACAGCTAATTCCCATTTGGTCCAGGGAAGATTAGTTTATGCTGCTTAGCTCAAACCAGAACTAATGGCCTGAAGTGTTTCTCCATATTTGGGCAAAGCCACCTGGTTGTTGGCAGGGGAACCGCTTTCTGTGCGTGGGCTGCGAACGCAGACAAAGCTCTCAGCCCCCAGCCCCCCCCCCCCACCCCGCTCTGCTTCTCTGTTGCTGTTTGTCATTCATCAAGGGGAGCAGGTGCAGAAGCTCCCAGCAGACACAACAAACAGGGCCACTGTCCAGCCTGTGGGGCTGCTCCTCACCCTTGCTTCCTGCAGACACATCCCCTTCTCACCCGGGTCCCCACCCCAGGCAGGACCCCGCAGACCAAGGGGGAGGGGACACTCTCCCCGGTGACAGAACCGCCTCTGGGCCTGCCTGTGGACAGAAATAGTGTGTGCTGGGGTTGGTGACTCAGGCGGGAAGATTTTGTTTATGGTTTTATCATTGCCTTAATTTAATTGCTGCATAATGAGTCATCTGTAGACCATCCCTCCCACTCATGCTGCCCTCACCTGCACTCCTGGGGAGGACTGATTTGCTGCAAGCCTAATGCAGCATCTCAACAGGTCCCTGGACCAGTCCCTCAGCCCTCCAGCCAGTGCACTGCCCTGAGGGTCTAGGGGACTGCTCTGGCATCCCCAGGTGGCTTCAGAAGTTGGGGTGACCCCTGACCTCGGCCTCAGGTTTGTGTGCAATCATTTCAGGGAGGAGTGAGAGGAGGAATTGGGATGGCTCTTTCCAAACATGTTCCTAACCCAAAAATCTTGACCAGCCCACAATCCAGCCCTCTATGACATGGCCCTTGGGGAGGGGAAGGAGACACAAGAAGAGGGTAAGAGGAAGAAAAGAGATGGAGAGCAGAGAATCCAGGAGATGGGAACCATTTAAATTTGTGAACAAAATAGAAACTCAGCTCCTCTCCCCCAGCTGAGGTCCCCAAGAAGAATTGTCAAAGGCTCTTTACATCGGTGGCTCCCAGATCAGCCTCAGGCAGGGATCTAGCCTGTTTTTCTGGCCCCAAGTCCATGTTGCTCCTGAGGCTGTGATTGTGGTAAAGCTTGAACAGATGCTAAGTCTGAGCACTCAACTGACCCAAGACTTTGGCATAGCAGGGGAGAGTCGGCAGAGAAGGGTCAGCTCAAAGGGGTCGATGCTCATTGGGGAAGCCAGGGTTGCAGACCTAGAGTTTTCGCTGAAGGCTGTCCCACTTTTCTAATGGAACCAGTCAGGGCTGAAGCACAGGACAGGCTGAGGGAGCTCTCTACAAGGCCGGCAGCACGGCTGAGTCCACGTGTGAATTCATCCCTCTGATGTGTTAGACTAGGGTGTGCCCCAGTGATAAAAACCCACCCGAGTCTCAGGGGCTCAACACAGTAGAAGTTAATTTTTCAGGCACAAGAAGTCTGACATGGGTAGGTGACTCTCCTTGGCAGCTTTCTCCCGACTATGACAAAGGGACCCAGGATGCTTCCTCCATCTAGAGTCCTTTGCTTGCAACCACATAGACAGAAGAGACTGTGGAGGAGCCATGCCTGCCCTTAACAGCCTCAAACTACAAGTGACCCATCGTTACTGCTCACATTCTCATTGGTCCGAAGTAGTCATGGGGCCTCAACCAAACTGCAAAGGATGATGGGAGACATAGAGGAATACCCGGATATTTTGGGAGCATTAAGTGTCTTTCCCAAACATGGGAATTCAAACTCTCTGGATGGTTTTATTTTTCTCCCAGGAAATGGTTCTAATAACAACCCCTGCTCCGAGACTTACCGTGGGCCTTCCCCTCAGTCGGAGCCAGAGGTGGCGGCCATTGTGGACTTCATCACCACCCACGGGAACGTCAAGGCTCTGATCTCCATTCACAGCTACTCTCAGATGCTCATGTACCCTTATGGCCACTCTTTGGAACCCGTTCCAAACCAGGAGGAGTTGGTGAGATTGGTGGCTTGGGGCTTTGGGGGAGGCATCAGGAAGACCTCCCCAGAGGTTCAGGCCCTCACGATGGACCCATCGACCCCATGGTAGGGAGGAGGGGGAGAGCTTGTTCTCACATGTGGTCGAGTTCAAAGCCAGAGGGGCTGTGCTCCTTTCTCATGAGAGCCGTCTGCTCATTCAGCTTCTGGGTCCCCTCAATTCTTATTTCTCAGCAGCTGGTGAGGGTGTGGGGACACGGGGAGCCTCAGCCTCTCATCCTCTGGCTGCAATCCCACAGTACCAGCTTGCCAAGGACGCGGTGAAGGCCCTGTATGAGGTCCATGGGATTGAGTACATTTATGGCAGCATCAGCGCCACGCTCTGTGAGTGGGCCACTGCTGGAGCCCCCTCATTCCCCTGGGGTGGGGCAGTTGTGGGCTGGTAGCTGACTGGCAGGGCTGGTTGGGCCCGGGGCAGTGCCATCGACCTAACCTAACCGGGTTGGGTCAGAGCTGATGTCTGCGTCTGAATGGAGGGGTGAGTGCTGGTCTTTCTTTGCAGCACTAGTTAATGTCTGGCTTACTGTGATGTTCCTTGAAGGAGCAGATCTTAAGCTCGGTGGCCTCCAGGAGCTCTCCTCTTGCTGGCGCAGAGAATGGGGAGGGTGGGCAGGGCATGGGCCAGGTTGAGGCTGGGGTCAGGAAGCGCAGTGTTGTCTGGGATGAGTTGGGGTTTGGCCCCCAGGGCCCATTTGCTGCTCAGACTACCCCTGCACCTTCGGACCACACCCTGTTCTTCCTGCTGGGGGCATCTCTTTGCCCTTCTGTGTCCAGATGTGGCCAGTGGGATCACTGTGGACTGGGCCTACGACAGTGGCATCAAGTACGCCTTCACCTTCGAGCTCCGGGACACGGGGCGCTACGGATTCCTGCTGCCGGCCTCCCAGATTGTCCCCACGGCCCAGGAGACATGGCTGGCGCTCCGGACCATCATGGAACACACCCTGCAGCACCCCTACTAGCAACAGTGCTGAGGGCAGAGCAGGAGCATGCACTCCCTTCCCCAAGGCTGGGGCTCCTCCTGAACCCCGAGTGATCCATGGTCCTCCCCACATCCTTACCCTGATCCCTTAGGCAATAAATAACAGGTTTGAACAAGCTGGGTGGCCTCTGGTGCTGGCCACCCCCCACTTTGGGCTCAGCACTGAGAAGGGGCCAGGGGCAGCTTGAAATGCCTCTTTGCTCCTTAGGAATCCGGGAGGATCAGGGGGTTAGCAGACCTCCTATTCTTCCCCTGAGTGCTCTCCAGGCCCAGAACACATAACTCACTCTCTGGGAGCTATGGGTATACACATTGTCCCCATGGTGTCTACGCTCTGAGATGAGGGCACGCTGTTTCAAAGGAGCGGGTCTGCGGTGGCGGCATCTCGGGTGCCCTGAGGGAAAGGTGGGTGCAGACAAGCACTTCCTCCCCCTCCTCACCTGTAGTCACTAAGCTCTAGTCAGGCCCTGAGCAGGCTGGGCATTTACTAAGCAAGCACTTTATTTAAGGATGAGAAAGGGACGATGTTCTGAGATACAAATGAGGTGCCGCCAACCCCCATCCTGAGGCTTCCTTATAGTTTTTGCCTTCCTCCACCACTGGGGAGCAGGGAGAGTGGGTCCCTTTGTCCTGCCCTCAGGGGAAGGCAGGTTCTCTGAAGAAGAAGAGGTTCACCAAAGAGCTGACAGGGTCTCTGTGAGTCTAGGCAGAAAACAAGACTTTCATTGGCAAGGGCCAGACTTTTGTTGCTCTTGTTGCAAAAGAAAAGGATTGTGGGACCCGTGATTTGGTCCCCGCAGGACACAGAGCACAGAGTTTTACTATAAATCACAGATACGGAAGGAAGCAGGGGAAAATGAGAACAAGTCCCCCTTTCTACCCACCCTGTAAAAGAAGACAGAGGTTGAATCAGTGGGAGGCGGGGATCAGCGGGGATCAAAACTCTAGGTAAGGCCCATGTCCAATATGGCGGCTGAGGCGCAGATTAACAAGGACTGAGCCGGGAGTCTAGATGGGTGATTAAAGTACAGTCAAGAGTGTGCCCATATGGCGGGGTACACCTGAGCAGTGCAGCTCTCGGGAGCTCTGAGTAAAGAAATGGTGAGGAGGCCTGGGGTAGAGGAAAGAAGGCTGAGCCCAAGGACCATGCAGCCAGTGGCCATGGAGGCACCACGGCCAGGGGAGGCCTGTGCCCAGAGAAGCTGTGCCATGAGGAGACCGGAGGAAGTCAGGGTGAAGAACACCCGAAGAACCCAGATCCTCTCCAAGGCAAGAGCCAACAACAGAGGAGGAGAGCATCCCGATTCGGGCTGCATTTCCTTACAAGGGGAAGTGGAAGTGATCTGAGCAAGCTAGAACCTCCAAGTTGAAGTTTTCTGCTCTTAGCGGGAATACGAAGCCATGGGCTGAGTTAGTATAAGCTATAGACAAATAAAGCAAGTTACACCTTTGCACACTGGAGTCTGTGATTATAACTTTTGTATCCTCTGCGCAAGTATTTTCATTTCATCCTCTTGGGGAGAATATTACTGGTATTAGTAAGCTTATATTTCAGATGAGGAATGCATGGTCATGATTTGGAGAGGTTTTAAAGACCACACGAGGCCACATGCATGGGAAGTGGTTGAGGGAGATTTGAACTTGGGTGTGTCTAACTCCAAAACCACTCTGTCATCATTTGTCCAAGTGCAACATGGAACCGCAGCTGCAGCAGAGTCCGTGGGGAGTCGTTGAATGTGACGGTAGTTGGGTTCCATTCTCAGTCTGAAATGGAATCTTTGGGGGTATACCCCCCAAATCTGTATGTTTACCATCTGCCCCAGGAGTTGTGAGGTTCCTTAAAGGCTGAGAACCACCTGCTCTCCTGCCTCCCAGAAGAACACATTTGAGTCTTCCTGGGGAAGTTGGGGCTCAGCGTCTCTAACCCTCTGCCATTATCCCTTAGGTCTGAAGGTGGTTACAGCAGCGGGAGGCTGGTCATTCTTCCCAAGGGGCTGCCTTGACCTTCACCTAAAGTAATGTGGTCGGAGGCCATAGGCATCAATACAAATTCTGGAAAATATAAATTCTCAGGCCACCCCAGACCTCCTGAACCCACATCTCTGGGGATGGGGCCCAGGTGATGCTGCAAAAGCACTGCCCTAGAAGCAGGAGTAGCTGGACCCTGATGGGTTTCTCAGTAACAACAGTGAAAATAATAAGCTTTCCTAGCACTTGCTGTGTGCCAGGCATGGCTGCAAGTGCATTACAGGATTCAACACATTTCCTCCTCGCAGCTCTAAGAATTAGGACTCTTACTGCCTTGATTTCCAGATAAAGAAGCTCAGGCTCAGGATAGTAGCTAAGGGGCACCCAGCTAACTGAGTGGCAGTCCTGGGACCTGCGTCATGCCCAGAGCCCTTTAGGACCAAGGGCCTGGAACTTGTTCTCACAGCCATGTTGACAAGACTTGTGTGCAGCCAATAGACTCAGGAAATTTGGAGCTGAAACTGCTTTACAGAGGGGGGTCATCTTGAAAGGCAGCTTTCTCTTTAAAATCCTTCAGTAACTCAACTCCCCCTGCCCCATCCCTACCCCGACACTGCCCAGGATGCTACATGGCTGGCCCTAGGGACCTCTCCTAATTTGCCTGAACACCTTGCTCATCAGCCCCAACCTCACCAGCCTCCTCTCAGTTCTTTCCCAGATGGAAGCATTTACACACGATGCTCCTCCTCTCTGGAACATTCCTCTCCTCTCCTCTCTCTCCCTCCCATATGGCCCACTCCTTAAATTTCTCCCTTCAATATAATTTCCTCACCAGTCCTTCTAGAACCACCCATTAGAAGTGGATCTATTATCCTCTTTGCAAGGCCTTCGTGTATTTCCGGGATTACAATGATAATTAATTGACTTCTGTGTTGTTTTGTCTCTGCCGCTAGTTTGGCTGCTCCATGAGGGTAGGAACCATGTTTGGGTTATTCAGCCTCACTGGGCTCCTGTCGGGTGCACAGCAGGAACTCAGTATTTGTGGAAAGAGTGTTTCTCCTCCAGGGCCTCTCATAGATTCTTTCTTCGGTTTAGCATCAGGTGATGGAAGCCCACCTTACTGTGGCTTAATCAGGTGGGGGTTTTATTTTCTTCACATACTAAGTCGAGTGCAGTGGGCAGACCCGCCCACCTGACTGAACGTGACTTGACCCACGGGAGACCCAGGCCCCTCTGGCCTGCTCCGTTTGGCTACCCTCCCGTCATTTCGACGCCATCATGGGACTGAATTCCAGGTAGGAAGGGCAGGGCCCAGAAATGCGGAGTCCCCGGCCAAACTGGTCAATCCACGGACTTCCATGACACTCTGTTGGCTGGGACTGTGTCAGGTGCTCACGCTCAGCTGCAAGGGAAGCTGGAAAAGCACCTTATAGCCGAGCACGGTGCTGCCCCGAATAAAATTAGAGTCCTGTTGGTGGGAGAACAGGGGGAATGGGTATGGAAGGACAGCCAGCAGTCTCCTGAAGCCGCTCTGAAGGGAGAGGAGGTCTGAAGGGGTCTCCGAGTCAGTTTCTTTGCTCTAGTTAAACAAGTGACTGACAACATCAAGCCAGAGAACTTTCCAGGGCCCTTTAAGCTTCCAGCCAAACCCCTCATCTGGGGTCTCTAGAACTTTGAACCTCTGTGAGGCCCTCCATGAACCTAACGGCTGAGAGGAGACTAAAGCCGGGGTCTTCCTCCTCTGACCGAGGGGGTCTCCTCAGTAAGCCCAGGAAAGTGGTGGCTGGAGGGGTTTAAGTGTGTCCAATAAAAACTCAAGCCTTAAACATGCAAGTTTTAAGAGATACTATAGAATCTTCTCTTTCTCGTAAAATCTGAACTTTTTTTTGGTTTTGTTTTTCATTTCTTAGGTATATAATGCTAAACAGGAGTTCAGTTTTTCTACATTCTGATTGGGGTTTTTTTTTTTTTTTTTTTTCCTTTCCCCTTCCAACAAACTGCTCTTTTTAGGTATGTTTTTTCATCCTTTTCACCAGTAAAATTTATGAGCATTTATTTAAAAGAAAAAAAACATTGGAAAAACTGAAGAGAGAAAGAGTGATTATACATATGGAAAGCTATAAAGAGCCCCAGTGAATGTGTTGCGGTTATTGCTTTCTTAAAAAAACAAGCCAGGCAGGCGGTTTGGAACCTGAAAGAGTCCTGTGTGAGGGCAGGCGGGCGGCAGAGGCTGAGATGGGCGCGTGGCCGGGGGCCAGGGAGTCCAGTGAGGAGCCGTTAGCTGCCTCCACCCCCGCTCCCCTCCCTCCTCTGTCTCCCCTCTGACCGCCCCAGACAGGCCCGGAGAGAAAATGACTTTACCGAAAACATAAAATTCAATTTAAAAAAGCTTCTTCAGAAAAATAAGATGGCCCAGATAGCCGCTGACTACGGGTGGAGGGAATCTACTGATTGTTGGCCTGTCAGGGCCTTACCCTCTGGTGAAGTCACACCACATCTTGAGTTTGGGTTTCGGGGGGACATGTCATGTTCTTCTGGGGACGGGGGTGTCCTGAAGGACAACTTGAACCTGTTTGGCCTTCGAATGTTCTCCTGTCCCAAGCATCTGGGATCATCCTTGGGAATGATATCATGTCTGCAAATCCATTCTTTTAGCTTGTCCCTCCGTCGCCTCTGGCCCTCGCCCCCCACCCCCACAGGGTCTGCAGTTGGCCTCCTAACCAGCTTTGCCACGCTCTGTGGCTCCCGATCCACCCTCCCTGCCTTCCATCCACCGCCCTCAACACCCCCGTGCCCAGCTAAGACCTCACGGTAACATTTCACTAATTTTTACTTGGGGATACAGGAGGGAAATACAATGTAGAAAGTAAATCACTTCAGCCGGAAGCTGGCTTGGGAGTCAATTTGAGTCCCTTTGTGAGACAACCCCTTCCTACAGCCTTCACTCTCCTTGGCCTTCTGCCTGTTCCCACGTTGCTTCTCCCCTCCCCCATTTCCTCTTTTACATTATGGGACATTCCTGCTTAGATCTTCTCTCTTCCAAGTCTCTGTTCTGAGACTTGGGCTCTGACTTGACTTTTCCTAAAGACCCACTGGAGTGTTTCTCTCCTCAGGTTACAAATTCTACCTCCTTTCCAGACACAAGCCCCAGCAGCCCCTTTAAAGGGATAGTTCTACAGCTTCCAAGCAAACAAACAACAATAGCTTCTACTGGGCACTCAGTTAATGAAAGAAAAGCTCAAGGAGACTGCTGTCAGGGCCTCCTCGCACCCCCACCCAGCCTTCCAGGAGAGCCTGCAACCTCCCAGCACAGCCTCAGCAGTGGGAGGCCCCTCTCAACCCGCAGGCTCCTGAGAACACGCACCCATCACAAGCCCCAGGGCCCCCATGGCTCTACTCTGATCTGCCCACAAACCTGGGGAAGGCTCTTTGTACTCTGCCCAGACCTGTCACCAAGGCTGTGATTTGTTTGGGGGTAAAATATACAAATGTCCTAGAATCATAACGTGTCACTGCTGGAAGAGATCATTCTGTCCACATTCTGTAGGACAGAATTGTGAAGGAAACTGAGGCTCCGGGATGTACGGTGACCTCCCCAAATGATATAATGGGTTTTGTGGCCTTCTACTCCTGGACAGCATTTCCTCCCCCGTTTTGCTCTCTCCTGAAGTTGGAGAATGTCTCTGTGTGAGCTGTGTACTTTCTTCAGGCACATGTGACAGAAAGCCAACTTGATAAAGCCGGAGGGGGAAGAAATGGAATTAGTTGGCTCATCTCTAGAGCTGCGGTGGGGGTGGGGTGGCTAGACCCACCAGAGTCACCTGTCCTCAGAGTTGGGAAGGGTGGGCCTAGGGGAAGACAGAGGTGCTATTTATCAAAAGGAGGAGGGTGCTGGGCAGGGAAAATGAGGAGATGGCCATTATAGTCCACCACCTCGCTGCCTCAGGTTCTCACAGACTTCTCTTCCCGTACACACAACTGTACCCCAGACAGCGTAAACACACTTGCCAAAGCAAGACAGCTGAAATCTCATCCAGCTGTCATCCAGTCAAAATTTGACCATTTTGACTGTGCCCATGTGTGCTATCTGCAAGGATATCCCTTCTCCATTGTCCTCCTTTGATCCCTAATATGGGCATGGACTGACTCTCCTGCCTTTTTAACAAACCATTTTCTAGGTTTTAGTTTGGGGATCTTTAAGCATTGTCTTAGAACCTCTGTTTACCATGCTTGGGCACTCTCTGGCAACAGGGCTGCCACGAATAGTTGTCCAAGTTGTGCACTGCACAAAAGCATTCTGCTGAGAGGATGAGGGACTGTCTGCTGAGAGGGAGAAGGATGCCCTTTTCTCATAAAGTCTCCCCTAGGCTAAAATTGTATTGTCCTCTCACAACACAAGCACTTTAAAAGCTTAGTAAGGGGGTGCCTGGGTGGCTCGCTCAGTCAGATGGGAGTCTGACTCTTGATTTTGGGTCAAGTCATGATCTCGTGGTTGTGGAATGGAGCCTCACATTGGGTTCTGTGCTTGGTGCGGAGTTTGTCTCTCCTTTTGCTCCGCCCCCAACCCCACGGCTTCCAGTTTCTCTTTCTCTTAAATAAATAAATAAAATATTAAAAAACATAATAAAAGCTTGGCAGGGCATCACTTACAATGCTTTGTTCATACTTAGTGCTTTTTACAGTAAATAAAAAAGAAACGTATATTTTTTCATATTATATAGTCCAAAGGTGAGGCAACAGACTTCACAACCAGAGAGAGGTGTCTCCTTCTCAAGTGTGGAAAAAACATTTTCTAGAAACTTCCTTGCTGGCTTCCTTTCACGTCTTATTGGCCAAACTGGGTCAAATGCCTACCCCTAAATCAATTACTTGCAAAAGACAATGGGATTCCTCAATTGTCTTAAGCCAATCTCAAAATTTATCTCTGAGCTGGGAAGGGGGTGACTTTCCTGAGGGGTGATACCTGCACCGAACCTAGGTTTGTTCCTTGAGGAAGAAGGGAGGGACACTGGACTCTACTCCATGTGGCTACAGCAGGCCTTCCTCTGTTTGCATTCAGGCCTCTGACCTGTTCCCTTTCCTTGACTCTAGGCAGGAACTGGTGGCTTCTTTCTCATGCTACTAGGTCCTATGTTCTTCATGTACCCCCTGTTTTCCACATAATGGCCTCTATCTTTGCTCCTGCTTTAGACCAATGTGAAAGAAGCTCCCGTGGAAAGGCAGAGCCATGGCCTTCTGGTCCTTGTTCCATTCTAGCAATTGGTCTTCACTAAGAGACTATTTTTGGCTTCCTGAGGGGCTTTGGAGGGACCCAGAGAATTAGGCCTAGCCTCCACCTGAGACCCAGAGTCCTCTCCTGTTGTGTTTTCAGCTTTCTGCCAGTGCTGCCCCTAATTTTAGCTTGCAGCATTGAGTTAATCTTTTCCAATCTTGCAAGAAAATAGATAATGTGACTCTTGGCCACCTTGGGTTGCTGGCTAGAGGCTTCAAGAGGTCTGCTTGGTGGGGCTGTCCCTCTCCCCACATGCCCCATCATCCCCCTTCCTCCAGTGGACTTGTCTTTCCTGGAAGGAATTCACAGAAGGCTCAAGAAATACCCCAAACCCCCAACATGTGTAGCGTGCATGAAACTTACAGGACACCTTTAGATTTAGAAACACAGAAAGAAATATTGTTTTCATAATGCAAACTGAAGAAAGGGTCTACAGAACCTTTCTTCTTGCTGGGGGACATACTGGAAAGCGCGAGGACACTGTAGGGCACTAAGAGTTGAGGGAGAATGAGGGATGGCTAAAACCCAGTTCCTGGTCCGAGGAAACTTACAGTCTCACTGGGGAGACACACATTAAGGAGGAGTAAATGAGAGTGTGTTCAAGCACTGCCTAGAGTCATGAAACACCCATTGCTTTCTGTGTCTGGTAAAATCCCGTCATTAAGACTCAGGTCAAATGTCACCTTCTTGGTAAAGTCTTCCCTGGATGCCGAGTATGGGCCCATGGACTGGAGTCCGCAGCCCTCTAGGTACTTCTCACGCACAGCAGAGAAATTGCCCCACTCAGGTTTCCCGCAGGGAGGAAGGCATCCCCAGTTGGTCCTTTGTTCATCTAATCCTGTCTCTGTGATGGCTTCTTCTAAGACCTGTTGGAGAACCGACATGTTGGTTGGTTACTTCTGTCTTCCGCATGAGACCGTGGGCTCTCTGAGATCAGGGACAAGTCAGTGGGAGCCGAATTGACTGAGGGCCTCTCCCCGGTGTTGTGATGTGGCCACATATCCCACAGGCTGACTCTAGCCATTGACTGGTGTTTCTGTGGGACACAGGACTCCCCTGACTCAAAGATTTTGTGTCAGCCTGGCCAAAACGTTCTCAGAATGGCTCCTGTCTGAGCTTCTCCTGCCCAATCTCCTCTCCTCCCCCCTTTGCTTCCTCCCTCCTTCCCCTCTTCTCTCCTTCTCATTCCCCATCTCTTCCTTCCTCTCTCCCCACCCCTCTTTCCCCTTCCTTCCCCCTCTCTTCTCTCAGGGGTCAGCCCCATAGCTTGGTATGAAGGCTCTCCTGCTTTCTCCTGTTCTCTCTCCTTTATCTTTCATGGGCAGTTCTCCCCAAGACTCTCCCACATATCTAATCCTGTCTTGGAGACAGCTTCTTGGAGGACCCCAAGAGAACACAAGTTAGTTGGTTAGCTCTGTTGCCTCCACTACACTGTGAGCTCGCTGGGATCAGGGATGATGTGCCTTGGGCATCATCGCAGGGGAGAGCACAGTGCTTGGCCTGAAGAATGAATACACAAGGGGGTTAGCATTCAGAGAAGGGACAAATACTCGAGAAAGAAGCCAGAGGAAGCTTTAGGGAGGAAGTAGGTCTTGTCTGGGGCCTGGAGGTCAGGCAAGGTTGCTGGAGAGGAAAGAAACAGTCTTTAGGAAGTCTCTAC